>SKCR01049302.1:0-49001 GCA_019454045.1 Zanthoxylum bungeanum
GGCTTTATGGTAGTGGTTTTGGGGCCCAATTGGATCCAATCCATTTGGCCTAAACCCAACTTGATAAAATCAAGCCCAATTAGCCCAATTACAACATTAGAAGCCCAAATCCAATTTAAGGCCTAAATAACTAAATTACATGAATCCAATTCCGCAATTTAATTCCTAAAGTGCATTACATGATTAATCACCCAAATCAATATTTCCAAAACATGAAATTAGTCCAATTAATCATGCTCATTATCATCATCACATGTCCAACACATAAATGAAAAAATCAAACCCATTTACATGCTATAGTCTCGGCCAAGGGAGTGATTTTGTGTCCGATTTGGTTTCAATCCAATCGAACCCACAATCGACATTAAATCACCATCCAATTTGATTTCATACACATCCAATGTCACAAAATCAAAATTTCAAGACATTAGGGCATTAAGTCCATTCGGCCACCATAAGCATTTTGGGGATTTTGTTCAATTCAAAATTAAATCCAATTCAATCTTAAATTAACATCATCTAACATCATTACAACTCATCCAATGAATCAAAATGAAAAATTCCAAGAATTCCAAATACTCATCACATTCGGCCAACATGAATTTTTGGGGAAAAATTGATCCAATCATTATTTCATTAAATTGATCCAATCAATCACTAATTAAAAATGTTATAAGCATACTCAAACATTCAATTCATTCAAATCATGCTCAAAACAAGTTTACCCAAATTTTAAGCCCTAAAATTTTCATGCTCAAACCTAGGCTCTTGATGCCATTGTCGGTTTCTATTATGGTCCCGGATCGATTATAAGCATGAAAAACATTGCGAATACATATCGACGAAGTTGCGGAATACTCACATCGATCAGTTGAGACGATTTGAAGCCGAATGGAGCCAAAAACGCTCACTGGTTTGGCGCCACTGCTGTGCAGAATTTGCTCACTGTTTTGGGCAGTTTTGGATCCAAATTTGAAGCTCCAAACTTCGTCGAATGGATCCCGCCTCATGGGTGAACCTCCCTACCACCTTCGCAAGACTCGTAAGTGTGCTAGCACTCGAGTTTTTGCCACAAAAACCCACTCTTGCCTCCCTATAGCTCACGGCATTTCTGGTTCAAAACCAGTGAACATTTTTGCTGTTTTGGCGTGAGAGAGAGAAGAAAAGAATTGAGAGAGAGATGAAGTTGTGTATTAGTTGGCAAAACCTTTTCAAAAAGGGTTATATATTTTCCATAAAATTATAAAGCATTTACCAAATAAATAAAATGGTAAATACTCCCACCAACTTACATTCCAACCCACACATCAACTATTCATTTCACTTTATCAAAGTGACATGTTGTGTGTCCATCACTCAATCAATCACATCCATCAATCAATCAACAATCACTCAAAGTGACTTTTGATTTGACGCTTGATGTGACGAGTGATTTGACGCTTGATGTGACTTGCGTCGCTGCACTCGAATTCGAAATACGAATGCGCTCGCAATCACACTCGGGCTTGGGTTCGCTAATTCTAAATTAACGATTTTTCCGTCGTGTCGTAATTAAATGATTACGCCTAGCGAATTCATTATTCACGTCGCTAACGAATTAATTCTAAATTAATTCGTTCGCCCGAATTAAAATCCAATTTAATTCCGCGTCGAAATCTAATTTCGTTTAATATATCCAATATATTAATTTATCGATTAATTCTAAATTAATCGTTATCTCTCTCTAGACGATATTTTATCCCAGATAAAATATCTCCGTAATTAATCCTAGATTAATTCTCTCTCTCTTCTATATAATCCCAGATTAGATTATATAAGAGTGCGAGTTGTGCGTCATCGGTGGATTAGGAAGCGACCCATGAGATCCCCGGATAATCGGCAGTAAATACGGTCGTCGGAATATCCGAATCACGTACGTACCAAGTACTACGTTCTACCGATTTACGAGACAAGATCGGCTTCTAGCAAAGCACGAAGTCTATCCAATTCTCCGGTCATATTCCTAAGAATATTTAAGATCTATATCAGGCGTAGTATACCAAGTATCGTGTATATTGGCCGAGTATCGGATAGTCACGTGCTAGGGCTGGGGCTGGATAAGTGTCTGCCCGTCCGAAGCACATATCGGATGTCTGGTAACTAGTCTCTATAATCGGATATACATGACCTTGTCATAATATCCCGATGGCCGGCCAGCACTTAAGAGCACTAATACCGTATCCTGCGTGACATCATCTCCACTATGACTGGAGTGATACTTCCGTCTTGACATTACACCCAATACTCTACGATTCTCAATATACCCAGCATTGGCGTACACAGAACCGGTTTAGAGTCCTAGACACCTCAACAAAAGTATACTGATTGTCGTAAGCATTAGCGGTGCAAGTCTCAGGTTAAGACCATACACACCTACCCTGAGTCGGACTCCCATAGACACATAGTCATAATACCAATGGGATTCCGAGGGGTCTATCCAGAGCGAAGCTGTTTCCCGTACCATCGGTGAAACACAACCTCCTATCGCACTTGCATGAGTATCCAATACCAAATATATGAGAACTATGCCGTTGTGCCCTCACAACGCGCACAAGTGCAATACTAGCCTATTCCGCATTATCGATGTCTAGTCTCGATAATACTCCGGCTAGGGATATTTAATGATTAATCCTTCGGGGACTGATACTGTCTCATATCATTCTCAGTCCAGGAACTAATCATAGGGACCTCTCTTCATTTATACATCTATGGTGATCTAATCACAAATGTGAGAGTGCAATTTCCTTGTCACATAGTTAATTTGTACAACAACACTATGATCTGTACAAATAGTGACGCTATGGGTCATGTTATCCAACACTGACTCACTTGATCACGAAGTTTCTGTATCTCAGCCTGAGACCTGGCTATCTTTCTAGTGGCATACTCGTCCATATCATCATAAAGATAAGGATATAATCACTCACCCTGTTGGAGGCTCCTCATGCCTCTCATTCTCAAAACTTCCCCCAGCACGGGGCACAGCTATATTAAACACAGCGGCGGTCAACGCTTGCAGTTGCTCGGTTAACCTTGGTGAGATTGGCTTCAAGCTGATCCATACGAGACCTCTCATTAACTGGTTCACTCATATTTGATGTCGGTGTTTTGATGAGTCTCCATTCCTCCCTAACCCAACGGGTATCTATGATGTCTCTTTTAAAATTGCATGTTAGCATGTATGCATGAAATACACAATATCATTAAGATTTTACGCCAGTTGGCCCATTATCATTTTAAAGCATTAATCATAATATTGCACGGTGCAAAACTTGTCCCAGTTGAAAGGCCCAACAAGTTTATACTTTTGCGATAACATGGATAAACAATTTCAAATAATAAGAGGCCCAGACACAAAATGGCCTATCAGTATTTTAGAAGCTTTTGGCCCAATTTTCAAAAGACACGAACTCGTCCCAGTTTAAATGGCCCAACAAGTTCATATCTCTTGACAAGAGGTCCAACTGAATCCAATGACGATGATCCCAAACACAAACATAAAGAAATAATTTTTATTGTCCTACCACTATGGTTCACATGTAGGTTTAAAGGAATGTAAACAAAGGCTCCCGCTGATGAAGGATTGCCCCAACTAGGACTCCTCACTCAAGGGTCGAGGACCAAGTGAGGCGCACATTTTTTATACTTTACGGTACGTGCTAACGAATTACGGTATGTGACTAACTGTCAAATGCATTTCTTATTGTAGATTCCCCAGAGGGAGGGTGGAGCGAACTCTCTTAAATACCCAAGCCTCTTAGGCTCTTATCGCCTTGGTGACAGGAATAAACAATGATTCCTCCAAATTAGTCTATCACAATGAGCTACGGGTGAATGATTATCTAGGTGCCTTCACAGCTTTTCCTTATAGAAAGGTAGTGAGTGAAGGAAGACACCAAACCATCACCTAGCCTTAACAATGCCTTTGATTAAACTCCCTAAACCCACAGTAGACATGGTTAATTAAAGCACAAATCACAAAAATTACAAGACATTATTTCAGGGCCGATTTTCTATCCCAGTGGAGTCGCCAGACTGTAGAACACAGAAATTCGACGACGCTGTTCCAGGCTCGCGGCCCAGTTGGGAGTACGGAGTAGCCCGCGGGGGACTAAACCGGAGAAATAAAATGGAGTCGCCACCCAGTGTGAACTGGGAAATGATTTAAGGCCGCACTCACCCCTCGCAAGGGAAGACCTCAAACAATTGGGTTCGGAATGGTCCCTTACTTATTCCACTTGTAATGAACAGATTTGTGCAATAATTTAACCAAGTCTACACAACATACATTTGAAAAAGTAATCGACATATAAGTTCATATACAGCCTAAATGTAAGTTTGTATGATTTAAAAGTAAATTCTCATAACGACAAACGTACGATATCACACAATGAGCATGTTGAATCATCAAATACCAAGAATATATAATAATCACTTAAACACAAACGTAAATTAAACTCCTATTGCAAAAGGTAAACAACTAAATCATGCATAAAAAAATAACGTATTAATGACTAAATCATGCTTAGAAACAAATAACATACTAAACCTAATTATGCTCGAATACAAGGTTGGATGAAACGAAATATGTGAATCTCTCAAGTGGTACGGGGCATTGTATCCCGAGTGCAAACCGCAATACCGTCCATTCAGATTCGGCTATAAAATTTATACCGAGTTTCCATCCGATATACCGCAAGAGAGAGCACATATTTCGTTCATCTGGAAACCACATCATACACTAATCCACGATACTCATGTGAAATAAAGTAATAAAATAACTAAACAAAAGGATAACAAATAAAAGGGGTGCCCTACGTCTAACCTCTTTTGTCGTCTCTCGAAGTGCGTGGGTAGAACGTCGCTGGAAGGGTTGGTGTTTCCGATGTTTTATGGTTGTCCAACTCGGATTTGCCGCTATTTTGCTCGTTGTTTTCTTCATTTTCTGTCGCTGTTCTGGACTGTTTTTGCTTCTATTTTGCTTGCTGTTTGGGGACGGTTTTTTGTTCACTGTTTTGGCTATTTTGGGGTATGTTTGTTCACTGTTTTTGTCTCGGTTTAAGGGTTGATTTTCAAAATTATTTTGGGGACTGCAGGGGCTGTTTAAGGGACTGTTTTGGAGTCAGTTTGTTGGCTTGGTTTAGGGGCTGTTTCTGGTTGTCTTGGGGTCAGGCTTAGTGCATTTTATCGTTGCTTGGGTGGAGGTTGCATGTGTGTCTCGGCTGTGTGTGAGCGAGTGGTTTGTGCGAGTGAGTGCCGTGAATAGTTTTCCGTGTGTGCGTGTGTTTATGTTTGTGAGATTTTAGTTTGGTGGTTACTAAGTGTTTTGTGAGTGGTTTGTGCGAGTGAGTGTGTGCTGTTTGTGAGTTGTGAGAGTTTTGTTGCTTTGTCAAAGTGTGGTTCACGTAAACACCAATGCACAACCGATGTGGGATTTCTGCTATTGTGTTTAAGGGCTACTAGTTGTGAAGTAAGAGGCTATTTGAGGGGAATTTGTGTGGTTGGTATGTGTTAGTGGAGTGCTGATTTGTGTAATGGTGTGTTGCGTGAAAGCAGGGTTCGGCTGAGGGTTACGTAAGAGGCGTGTTGAAGGCTTGTTTGTGCAAGGGTGTGCTGTGTGAAAGCGGGGTTATTTGGGATAGTGTTTCACGGTAATCCAGGGGCTTTTTGGGGCAGTGTTTCACGGCAGTTTGCTGGACTAATTGGGGCAGTGTTTCATGGTAATGTACTGGCAGTTTAGGGAGTTATTTTCGGTGATGTACAAGGGCTATTGTGGAGGTAGTTTACTGGGCAGTATTTGCGGTAATGTTGGGCAGTTGTTAGGGGTTATTTTTTGGTAGTAATAGGCAATTTACTGGGGCACTATTGTGGCTCGAAGGGGGCAGTAGTGAGGGGGGGGGTTTGTGGCGTTAGTGAGGGATGGTGTGAGGCTTGTTACATGAGTGTAGGTGAAGGTTTGCGTGAAGGCTATGACTGTTGAGTGGGGTGCGTGAGTGAGGACTGCTTCCTGGTCGATGTGGGATTCTGGGAGAGAAAGGGGATGCTTGGCGTGTTTTGGGCGTGATAAGGGGGCAGGTGGCTTACGTGTTGTCGTGAGAAGTGTGAGTGCTTTGTGCGTGGGAGTTGAAGGCAATTAAGGGTGGGTTGTTTCCTAATCAATGTGGGATTGAGGGGAGTGATGGGTGAGGGTGCTTTTTGCGCGAAGTGTTGCTAAAAGGGTAGTGAATGGCCGGTGGCGTGATGAAGGCTAAGGGGCTGTGAGGCAATGTGAGGGGCTGTGCGTGAATGGGGCTTTGTGCGTGAGTGCTTAGAGAGAGAGGAAAGAGTCATATGTGTTGTATTGTGCTAGGGGTTTCAAGGGAGCTAAGTTTTCTTTTTATAGGCAAAATTGGTGCATTAATTGGGTGGGCTATCCTTTATTAATTATGAGGTTGCTTTGTTGAAAATGAGGTGTGATTGTTGTTTCTTTTGACTTGGAGGGGGAGGCCATTTAATGTTGTTGTTTGGTGAAGGGTGGGTGTTGGATCATTTATTGGGAGGCAATATTGTTTGAACTTTTCGTTGAAAATAGGTAAAGGGTTATTAATGGATTTGTTTTGTTGTGTTTGTGTGGGTATTTCACGTGGGGTAGCATGGCATTTAGGGTTTGTTGATGAGTGGTATTTATACCACTATTTCTCACTCATTTAACCTAATGTTTTTGTTTTGTTTCTCGAGATTATGAACGTTTGATGTGTTTTATTGTTATTTTGCAGATAAATAAAGTTTGGACAGCACTGGAGGCAATTTGGGGCAAAATCGGACAAAAATGCGTCAACAGGAATTTATTTTCATCTTCTTCGCGTCGCGACGCTAGAGCATTGCGCGCCGCGCCGCCCAACATGCGCCGGTTTTGCTAAAATGCGCCGGGTCAACGGGTCAACAATTGAAAAAATTTGACTTTGCTAACGTGCGCCGTGCCACTGTCACCATCACAGAAGACTTGCTAACTTGCGCGCTGCCACGTGTCATCATCTCAACGGTGCCGACAATCATCATCTATGCTATCTTGCGCCAGGACACGTGTCAACATCTCAACGGCCTTGATAAAGCGCCCATGCCACGTGTCACGATCTGACGCTGCCGACAATCTCACCTCAGAGTGACGTAAGCAATGACGTCATGAACAGTGCCACGTCATCGGATAAGATCTGAGCCGACAAATCAGCAAGTGACACGTGTCACTGTAGCGCACGTCGCGACATGGAACCAGCGTCGCGACGCCCAGACCCCATCCGCGCCTATAAATAGAGCTCGAGATTTCAGTTTTTGTTGTACTATTTCCTCTCACTAATTCGATGTAATTAGGGAGTTCTTCTCTCTCTAAGTTCTTTTAATTTAGTTTTGTAATTTTTAATTACGTTCTGTAATAATAATAAGTTACTTTGTTTATTTTACAGTTTTTACTATTCATCCATGAGGAGGTAACTTCCCTTTGCTAGGGTAAAAGGTAATTCTTTTACTATTGCTTGTTAGATTATTCTCCCATAAATATAATATATTCAAAGTTTAAATTGGACTTAATAAGGATACCGCCAGATTGGTCGGTGGTAATGTTATCCGCCTTTATGGTTGGTTATTTTAATTCCGCCTTTATGGCTGGTTGTTTTAATTCCGCCTTTATGGCTGGTTATTTTGATTCCGCCTTTATGGCTGGTTTATATTAAAATGGTTCCGCCTTTATGGCTGGTTGTTTTTAAACTAATTAAATCAAGATACCGCCTATATGGCTGGTTGGAAATGTTTTGCAAAGCTTATATTATATTATGGGAGAAATCTAATTAGTATATAGTAGAAGTAATTCCTTTTACCTTAGCAATTTTATTTTAATTCACTTTCAGCATTTATTTTACCGCATTTACTTTATGCAATTTTCTTTTAAGTCTTTTAAGTTTTTAGCCCTAGTTATGTGTCGTAGCTAAGTTAGTTATCTAGGGTTGTGATGAATTTCAATTAAACCGGTTTATAAGGGTTAGATTATAGTTTGGGTAATTTAAAGATTTATTTATTGAGTCTTAATCTTAATGCTCTTTAATTAACTGGCCATTAATTAAATTGATTAGGTAAACTTAAAATGAACTAGACATAGGGATTTTAAGTTTAAGACCTTAGATTCAATAGCCCACGATCTTCCTTGAGGATAGATAACCCTTTAATAGATTTCCTTACGGGATAGGAATATACCTGTTGGGCGGGGGTAGCCATAATTGGAACTTATCTTAATGAATCTAGGTAATTTGGTTGACATAGGCATATGGTTCAATTGGATTATACTAGGTATTTGTAATTGACCATCGGAAGAGGCTTTTACATAAATTAGTGTTTCAGGTTAATAAATCAATATTTACCCAACTATAAGATAACTACTTCATCTTTTAAATAATATTGAAATAAATCACAACCCTGGATAGTTTTTAATATTGAATTTCCTTAAAATCTACTTTAAACAATTTTACTTACTTGTCTTAAATTTAGAATCGTCGCCATTTCAATCAATCAAACAACTTGTTAGATATTGGTAATCATTTGGCCAATAAATTGATAATAAAAGGTTTTAAGTCCTCGTGGGATCGATACTTTTTATACTACTTGAACGATACGTACGCTTGCGTTATACGTGTGTGTTTACGCCGGTCAAGTTTTTGGCGCCGTTGCCGGGGACTTATTTATCTTTTATTATTAGTTTAGGGGTTAGATACTTTTACTTGTATCTAATTTTTTTTTTTTTATTATTGTTTTTGTTTTCTTGTGTTTCAGGTTCTCAGAAACTTCATGAGACGAACCAGAAGCTTTGAACTCCGACCGCTTGACCCAGAAATTGAAAGAACCATCAGACAGTTGAGAAGGGAAAGGCGAGAAGCCCAATAAGCTTTAGTCAACATGGAACATGAACCTTTGGAGGTCGCACCACCAATTCCCATTCGAGACAGAACCATTCCGGTGGTTGACAGACTCATTTCGTGTATTGTACTTCCTCCATTACCAGCAAATGCAGGAGACATCAAAACTTGCATTCAGATGATTCAGCAGTCAGTTCAGTTTGGGGAAAATGCAACTGAAGATCCTAATGCCCACATCAGCAACTTCCTGGAAGTTTGTGGCACTTTCAATTACAACCGAGAAGCTGAAGAAGCAATGAGATTGCGTGTATTCCCATACTCCTTGAAGGACAGAGCTAAAGCGTGGCTACATTCATTACCAGCTGGGTCTTTCACAACATGGAACGCTTTAGCCACCAAATTTCTTGCAAAATACTTTCCACCAGCCAGAACCGGAAAGCTGAGAAATGACATCACATCCTTTGTGCAGCAAGATTCAGAATCCCTGTACGAAGCGTGGGAAAGGTACAAAGATTTACTCCGGAAATGTCCACACCATGAGATTCCAAAATGGCTTCAAGTCCAAACATTCTATAATGGACTTTCTGGAATAATGAGAACCACAATTGATGCTGCTGCTGGAGGTGCCTTAATGGCAAAAGGAGAAGATCAAGCCTGGGAACTAATCGAAGAAATTGCCAACAACAATTCCTTGTGGCCAACAGAAAGAAGTTGATTCAAAGAATTGCAGGAATTTATGAAGTTGGAGCCAATACAGCAGTCAACACCAAGTTAGATCAAATATGCAATTCATGGAGACTCTTACCACTGGATCCACAAGTTCACCATATGGAGGAGTACCGGAACCATAACAACTTGAGGAGACGGTGAATTATGTCAACAATTTCAACAGACAGGGGAACAATCCATATTCCAACACCTACAACCCAGGGTGGAGGAATCATCCTAATTTTTCATGGAGCAACAATTCAGGGCAAAAGAACTATCCACCACCGGATTCCAGCAACAGAATAAAAGCCAGGAGCAGACAAATGAACCAGTAATGGCAGAGATGCTAGCTCAATTAAAAAATATGAAGCCATGATTCAAAGCCAATCAGCTTCCATCAAAGCACTGGAGAATCAAATCGGACAACTGGCCAATGCTCAGAGCTACAGACCGCCAGGTAATCTTCCCAGCACCACAGAACAAAATCCAAGGAACCGAGGGAAGGAGCAATGTCAAGCCATTACCTTAAAGAGTGGTACTGAGATCAACAAAGATGTTGGAGTCAAAACAGCTGCTGAGGAAGTTCCAAAAGATGCAGTTCCACAGATGGAAGAAAAAGAAGCAAAAGAAAAAGAAGCAAAGGAAAAAGAAAGAACAGATCACTCCACCACCACCTTTTCCTCAACGTCTTCAGAAAAACAAACTGGACAAACAGTTTGCTCGTTTTTTGGAGATTTTCAAAAAGCTGCACATCAACATACCATTTGCAGAAGCCTTGGAACAAATGCCCAGTTATGTCAAATTCATGAAAGACATTCTTTCACGAAAACGGAGATTGGGAGACTACGAAACAGTAGCTTTGACAGAAGAATGCAGCGCCATCATTCAGAGGAAACTTCCCCCGAAGTTGAAAGATCCTGGCAGTTTCACAGTTCCATGCACCATTGGAGAACATTATATCGGTAAGGCTTTATGTGATTTAGGTGCCAGTGTTAATTTAATGCCTTTTTCTATTTACAGGAAATTGCAAATTGGAGAAGAGCAATGCCTACCTCAGTATCTTTGCAACTTGCTGATCGAACACTCGCATTTCCGAGAGGAGTTGTGGAAAATGTGCTGGTTAAAGTTGACAAACTAATCCTTCCAGCAGACTTCATCATCCTTGACATGGAAGAAGACAAAGAAGTACCTATCATTCTTGGGAGACCATTTTTTGCTACAGGTAAAACTGTGATTGATGTGCAAAAAGGAGAACTAACCATGAAAGTGCAGGACCAAGAAGTGACCTTTAATGTTTTCCAAGCCATGAAATTTCCAAGCGATGAAAAGGAAGAAGAAGAATGCTTCATAATTGATGTTGTTGATAAAATTGTTCAAAACACTGAGTCAAATCCCAGAGATACACTTAAAGCTTGCATCACCAACATGACTGACAGCGAGCTAGATGCTGAAATCTTGGAATGTATCAACTACCTTGACAAACCATTCTGATTCAAAGTAACACCACCAGTTGAAAGCTTGGAACTACCAAAGAAAGATCGAATCAAACCTTCGATTGAAGAACCACCGCAGCTGGAATTAAAGTTACTTCCAAGCCATCTCAGGTATGCATTTCTTGGAAACTCTTCTGAATTACCTGTTATTATTTCTTCTTCACTAACATTGGAACAGGAAGAAAAGCTACAAAGAGTGTTACGAGAGCACAAAAGAGCCATTGGCTGGACTATAACAGACATTCGAGGCATTAGTCCATCATTTTGCATGCACAAGATCCTGATGAATGATGAATACAAACCCACAGTGGAGCATCAACGGAGACTCAATCCAATCATGAAGGAAGTCGTGAAGAAAGAAATCATCAAATGGTTGGATGCTGGCATCATTTACCCCATCTCAGATAGCACTTGGGTAAGTCCTATGCAGTGTGTACCAAAGAAAGGAGGAATTACTGTTGTCACCAATGAAAAGAACGAGCTGATTCCAACAAGAACGGTGACTGGATGGAGAGTATGTATGGATTACAGGAAGCTGAACAAAGCCACGAGAAAGGACCATTTTCCGCTGCCATTCATTGACCAGATGTTAGACAGACTGGCAGACATGAGTTCTATTGCTTTCTTGATGGATATTCAGGGTACAATCAGATTGCCATCGCACCAGAAGACCAGGAGAAAACTACTTTTACATGTCCCTATGGTACTTTTGCTTTCCGCAGGATGCCATTTGGATTATGTAATGCCCCTGCTACTTTTCAGCGTTGCATGATGGCCATCTTCTCAGACATGCTGGAGCAGAGTATGGAGGTTTTTATGGATGATTTTTCTGTGTTTGGAGATTCTTTTGACCATTGTTTGAAAAATTTGGAACATGTATTACAAAGGTGCGAAGATACAAACCTGGTACTCAATTGGGAGAAATACCATTTCATGGTACAGGAAGGCATTGTTCTTGGACACCGGATCTCACAAAAGGGAATCGAGGTAGACAAAGCAAAGATTGAGACATTGAGAAACTACCTCCACCAACATCTGTCAAAGGGATTCGAAGTTTTCTTGGACATGCAGGTTTTTACAGGAGATTTATCAAAGACTTTTCCAAGATTGCCAAACCTCTTTGCAATCTTCTGGAAAAGGATATGCCTTTCAACTTCACCAAAGAATGCCAGGAAGCTTTCGAGATCTTAAAACAGAAGCTGATTTCTGCCCCCATCATTGTAGCACCAGATTGGACCCTTCCATTCGAGGTAATGTGTGATGCTAGTGATTTTGCTGTAGGTGCGTGTAGTTTTGGGACAACGCAAAGCAAAGATTTTCCACACCATTTACTACTCCAGCAGAACTTGAATGAAGCTCAACTCAACTACACAACCACTGAAAAGGAGTTGCTAGCAGTTGTGTACGCTTTTGACAAATTCCGCTCATATCTGCTGGGTCCCAAAGTGGTGGTCTACACAGATCATTCAGCAATCAAATATCTGATCACAAAGAAAGATGCCAAACCCAGATTGATCCGTTGGATACTTCTTTTGCAAGAATTCGACGTGGAGATTCGAGACAGGAAAGGAACAGAAAACCAGGTGGCAGATCACTTATCGAGGCGGGAGAATGGAGAAACAGCTGATAAAGAACTGACAATCAAAGAAACTTTTCCAGATGAACAACTGTTTTCCATAAAACAACATGAAGTCCCTTGGTATGCTGACTATGTCAATTATATTGTATCAGGAAAATGGCCGTTGGAATGGACAACTCAGCAACGGGAAGAGAAGTTCTTCAAAGAAGTCAAGCACTATGTCTGGGATGAACCGTACCTGTTTAAACGTGTGCTGATCAATTACTGAGACGGGTGTGTTCCACAGGAGGAGGTCAACAGTGTTTTGCAACACTGTCATTCATCACCATACGGCGGACACTTCAGTGGAAACAAAACTGCAGCCAAAGTCCTTCAATCAGGTTTGTTCTGGCCCACACTTTTAAAGATGCTTATCTTTTTGCTTTTCAATGTGACAGGTGCCAGAGAACGGGGAATATTTCGAGGAGAAACGAAGGACCGTTGCAAAACATTTTGGAAGTGGAAATATTCGATGTATGGGGTATTGATTTCATGGGACCCTTTGTTCCATCATTTGGAAACCTGTACATCCTGGTTGCTGTAGACTACGTCTCCAAATGGGTTGAGGCAATTGCACTATCCATCCAATGATTCCAAAGTGGTGATCAAATTCCTGAAAAAGAACATTTTCACTCGGTTTGGAACACCTCGAGCAATCATCAGCGATGGTGGCTCTCATTTCTGCAACAAATACTTCGATGCACTCCTATCCAAATACGGAGTTACTCACAAAGTTGCCACTGCTTACCATCCACAGTCAAATGGACAGGTTGAGGTTTCAAACAGGGAGATCAAGAGAATCCTAGAAAGGACCGTTGGATCAACAAGGAGGGACTGGTCTACAAAACTAGATGATGCATTATGGGCCTACCGAACAGCTTACAAGACACCCATTGGTATGTCTCCATATCGATTGGTGTTTGGAAAAGCATGCCATCTGCCAGTTGAGCTTGAACACAAGGCGTATGGGGCACTGAAGAAGTTGAATCTTGACTCACAAGCTGCAGGAGAGAAAAGACTTCACCAACTCAATGAATTGGAGGAATTTCGCCTACAGGCTTATGACAATGCCAAATTATACAAGAAAAGACCAAAAAATGGCATGACCGAAAAATAGTGCACAGACAGTTGGAACCAAGGCAGCAGGTGTTGTTGTACAACTCGAGATTGAAACTTTTCCCTGGAAAGTTAAAATCTAGGTGGTCCGGACCATTTGTGATCACTCAGGTTTTACCATATGGAGCTGTTGAGTTACTGGATCCCAATACCAACAACACATTCAAAGTTAACAGTCAGCGTGTCAAGCACTACTGGGGAGAATCATTTGAGTGACAAAAAGAAAGTGTCACACTTTCAGACCCAGCATAAACGTTCAAGAAGTCACGTCTAGCTGACGACTTTAAACTTAGCGCTCGCAGGGAGGCAACCCATGCAATTTTTGTATATATTGTGATTTGGTGTGTGTTTAATTTTGTGTGTTTAGTTTTTGCAGATTAAGTAATTTCAAGATGGAAGAAGTTCTCGCAAATCTTCACAAGCAATTTCCTTCTCTCCCTCAAAAATCTCTGATGAAAGTCTACAAAGCTCGCTTGGAACGGATGAGGTTACTGACAATCTATGGTGTTCCCAATGACATTCGTTGGGTAATTGAAGCACGAGTCCGATTGGCAGGTGAGTCTTCTGACTCTTTTACTTCACATCTGTCTGGTTTTGGAAGAAGCACCTATGCAAAGAAACGAATATCTAAACAAATGGGTGTTTGTTACAAATGTGCACGTTGGAATTGCAATACTCGTTGTCGTTCTTTAGGAATGGTGTCTGATAATCGCGAAGACAAAATTAAATTCATTAGGGATGGCTTGAGTAAGGAGTCTTTAGATGATATATCTTCGACTCTTGAGACGCATCCCAGTGGATATGTTCACATAGCCTTTCGCAGATTACATACACAATTTCAAAAAGAAAGACAATAATTAAGTCTTGGGAATCTGACTCAAAAAGACCCTGTTTGCCAATTTATAAGAAAATTGGATGGGAAGCTTGTCCCTGACGCATAGACGTTAATCAAGCTGTAGATTTTTGTACATATTATATCTCTTTGTCTTTTCCTAATAATATGATTTGTTTTGTTGTTTTCTTTTGTTTTCTCCGACAGGATCCAGATCTTGTTGACTATCACGATCTACTTTACTATTTTGCTACTAATCGTCCTTTGGAAGATACTTGTGCTATTTTTACTCACCCTTTTCAGGTATTATAAATTCAACTCATCATTTCACCTTTGAAGTCATCCAGAGTCAAGAAAGAAAAACATAAAAAAAAATGGAAGCCATTTCAAGAAGACGAGTTGAAAACTCTGTGTTTTGCGGTAGTACTGTTGGTACTAAACCACAATACATAGAAGAAGCAGCACAGGAATTGGGTCGAGTATTAGCTGCAAGGAATATGCACTTAATATATGGCGGAGGCAATCTCGGACTTATGGGGATCGTTTCAAAGGCCGTACAGGAAGGAGGCAGTCACGTTTTGGGAATCGTCCCAAAACCCTTGGCAGAGGCAAATCTTATTGGATCGTCAAACGGAGAGGAACTGATCGTGTCAGGTATGTCTGAACGACTGTAGAAATGATTAACCGTGCTGATGCTTTTATTGCTTTGCCAGGTGGTTTGGGTACATTGGAGGAAATTTTTATTGTACTATCTTGGGCGAACCTGAACATACACCAGAAACCAATTGGACTACTCAATGTGATGGATTTTATGATTTTCTTTGTGTGTTTCTTGATGATGCTCGGAGAAATGGGTTCGTATCAAAACCTATGAAAGAAACTCATCTTCACTGCCAGACTTGCTCCGGATCTAATAGACCAACTCATAGCCTATGAACCACAAGTTGACCCTATCCTATCAAATAAATTGGTCTGAGGACGATCGTGGTAAGAGGCGTCGAATTAATCTGGATCTTAACCTTTAATTTCCTGTAGATTTCAGCTAACCAGGTACAACCTCTAACTCTACTCTCCTTTTACTGTTTAAGACATTGGGGACAATGTCTCATTTAGGTTTGGGGGAGGGATTAGTTGATTAGTACCTTGTTTTTAGTTTGTATGTTGTTTTTATTTTTAGTCCAAAATTTTTCGAAAAATATAAAAAAAAATGAAAAATTTTCAAAAATTACAAAAATATTTTGCATTTTTGTGTTTTTGTTTTGACTAAAAAGGTGAAATTGGTGAGAGGTAGCTGAGTAAGGAGTTTTCACTCCTGATACGTATCTCAACCATTTATTTTTGAAACAAGTTAATTTTTGTTTATTTCCTTTTAATTATTTAATTTGTGAATTCTCCTTAAAACAGACTAAAATGGATCTTCATATACTCCGTTGACAGGTATTATCAACATACATGGAAACATACAGTCATTAGCTAAAATTGAAAAGATTGTAATATTCCGTGCTATAGTTTAATTGGAGGAAGCATCTCTAAATAGTGATGGAGTAAAAAAAAAAAAAAAAAAAAAAACGTCCGAGATCCGAGTTATTAAGTCTGTAAGGGTGTTTTAACACCTAGTGCCCTAGAACCAACTGGTTTGGGAGTCACTGGCCCAAAGCTCGTTACATGGATCGAAGATGCTGCAAAAATATATATATCTGAAGTCTGAGTAATTAAGTTCGTAGTGGTGTCTTAACACCTGGTGCCCTAAAGCCAACTGGTTTGGGAGCCACCGACCCAAAGCTCGCTACATAGACGGAAGGTATTATATATAAATAAAAAATAGAGAAAAAAAAATCAAAGAAAAAATCAGAAAAATCAGAAAATTATTCCATTGCTACAAAAAGGTGCGAAATCTGATAGAACTTTAGGACAAAAATATTACTCTCTTATCAACTGCACTTTGACTGTTGTGGGCAAAAATGAGTTGATTAATATTTTGTTGGCTGTGTATATGAAGAATGGTAAAAATAATCGGAGAATTTACTTATTCGGTAATTTAGAAAGAAACAAAACAACTAGTAACTTGGAGTAGAATTTTCACCTGATTAGTCACTAACTTTCTTTATTCTCTTTTCGCTTGTCTTTTTGCTTTTGTATGCATTAGTTTTACTACCTTTTACTTTTGTAAAATGTTTGTGGGTATCATTGCTGTAAACCCTCACGAGACTACACTCGTCCACTAGGGACACCTAGGGGTTTAAAGGCTTGTTGCATATGCTAAATGCAACCGTGATCCCTACGAAAGTGGCTTAGTTAAATTTTATTTTCATGTTATTTTATTTTCTGTTTTGCTCGAGGACTAGCAAAATGTTAGGTTTGGGTGTGTGATGAGTGGTATTTATACCACTATTTCTCACTCATTTAACCTAATGTTTTGTTTTGTTTCTCGAGATTTATGAACGTTTTGATGTGTTTTGTTGTTATTTTGCAAATAAATAAAGTTTGGACAGCACTGGAGGCAATTTGGGGAAAAATCGGACAAAAATGCGTCAACAGGAATATTTTCATCTTCTTCGCGTCGCGACGCTGGAGCATTGCGCGCCGCGCCGCCCAACATGCGCCGGTTTTGCTAAAATGCGCCGGGTCAACGGGTCAACAATTTGAAAAAGTTTGACTTGCTAACGTGCGCCATGCCACGTGTCACCATCACAGAAGACTTGCTAACTTGCGCTGCCACGTGTCATCATCTCAACGGTGCCGACAATCATCATCTATGCTATCTTGCGCCAGGACACGTGTCAACATCTCAACGGCATTGCTAAAATGCGCCCATGCCACATGT
This sequence comes from Zanthoxylum bungeanum, assembly GCA_019454045.1. Taxonomy (NCBI): domain Eukaryota; kingdom Viridiplantae; phylum Streptophyta; class Magnoliopsida; order Sapindales; family Rutaceae; genus Zanthoxylum; species Zanthoxylum bungeanum. Next base: position 17,510 of record SKCR01049302.1, read on the forward strand.
CACGATCTGACGCTGCCGACAATCTCACCTCAGAGTGACGTAAGCAATGACGTCATGAACAGTGCCACGTCATCGGATAAGATCTGAGCCGTCAAATCAGCAAGTGACATGTGTCACTGTAGCGCGCGTCGCGACGCGGAACCAGCGTCGCGACGCCCAGACCCCATCTGCGCCTATAAATAGAGCTCGAGATTTCAGTTTTTGTTGTACCATTTCCTCTCACTAATTCGATGTAATTAGGGAGTTCTTCTCTCTCTAAGTTCTTTTAATTTAGTTTTGTAATTTTTAATTACGTTCTGTAATAATAATAAGTTACTTTGTTTATTTTACAGTTTTTACTATTCATCCATGAGGAGGTAACTTCCCTCTGTTAGGGTAAAAGGTAATTCTTTTACTATTGCTTGTTAGATTATTCTCCCATAAATATAATATATATCAAAGTTTTAAATTGGACTTAATAAGGATACCGCCAGACTGGTCGGTTGGTAATGTTAATCCGCCTTTATGGCTGGTTATTTTAATTCCGCCTTTATGGCTGGTTGTTTTAATTCCGCCTTTATGGCTGGTTATTTTGATTCCGCTTTTATGGCTGGTTTATATTAAAATGGTTCCGCCTTTATGGCTGGTTGTTTTTAAACTAATTAAATCAAGATACCGCCTATATGGCTGGTTGGAAATGTTTTGCAAAGCTTATATTATATTATGGGAGAAATCTAATTAGTATATAGTAGAAGTAATTCCTTTTACCTTAGCAATTTTATTTTAATTCACTTTCAGCATTTATTTTACCGCATTTACTTTATGCAATTTTCTTTTAAGTCTTTTAAGTTTTTAGCCCTAGTTATGTGTCGTAGCTAAGTTAATTATCTAGGGTTGTGGTGAATTTCAATTAAACCGGTTTATAAGGGTTAGATTATAGTTTGGGTAATTTAAAGATTTATTTATTGAGTCTTAATCTTAATGCTCTTTAATTAACTGGCCATTAATTAAATTGATTAGGTAAACTTAAAATGAACTAGACATAGGGATTTTAAGTTTAAGACCTTAGATTCAATAGCCCACGATCTTCCTTGAGGATAGATAACCCTTTAATAGATTTCCTTACAGGATAGGAATATACCTGTTGGGCGGGGGTAGCCATAATTGGAACTTAATCTTAATGAATCTAGGTAATTTGGTTGACATAGGCATATGGTTCAATTGGATTATACTAGGTATTTGTAATTGACCATCGGAAGAGGCTTTTACATAAATTAGTGTTTCAGGTTAATAAATCAATATTTTACCCAACTATAAGATAACTACTTCATCTTTTAAATAATATTGAAATAAATCACAACCCTGGATAGTTTTTAATATTGAATTTCCTTAAAATCTACTTTCAAACAATTTTACTTACTTGTCTTTAAATTTAGAATCGTCGCCATTTCAAATCAATCAAACAACTTGTTAGATATTGGTAATCATTTGGCCCAATAAATTGATAATAAAAGGTTTTAAGTCCTCGTGGGATCGATACTTTTTATACTACTTGAACGATACGTACGCTTGCGTTATACCTGTGTGATTACGCCGGTCATTTGTCTTGTTTGTGATTTGTGATTTGTTATTGTTGAATTTGTGTGTGTTCACGTGGGATGGTGCATGGTGTGAGGGTTTATTATTTGTGATTTGTTTCCGTGGGGATGAGGGTTAATGAGAGAGATTGTGAGCTAGGGTTCATTCTTTTGTTGTGAGTGGTGCGTGAGAATAGAGAGAGGAGAGGGTAGGTTAAAGGTTTGGGCCGGGGATAAATTTTAAAACAGAGGCCTAACGAGCAAACCCGAAGCTAAGCGAGCGAACTAAATCCAACAAGGTGTCAATTCCCGACTCTTTCCTTTCGACGTCCATTTTCCGCGACTTCCGCGACTTAAAAGGTAGTGCCTCCACACGAGGCTCATCATCGGGACTTATATGCAAAAATGCAGTGCCTACAATGTCAATGTCATGCAATCATCCACAGAGTCTGAGTTAACTATATAACTCTTATCCATTTTTCAAACTTATTACTTGCTACCAGTCTCTCTAATTATTCATACATAAACTTTAAATCATGTTACCTATTTACATTCAACATCCATATCCTTATTCACTAAGTCAAGTCTTATCATGTTTCCGCTACGCTACTCTGATATCTCAATACTTACCTACTTACTCTTTACTAATCTAGTTCGGACATTTATTATAATAATCTTTCTTTTATTTCATTGAAATATCATCAAATCAGAATTATATAATATTCTTTCTTTCTAACATTCATCACACTATCATGAATCAAGTATACATGTATACGTAATCATATTATCATGCATTAGTATTTACAAAAGATTCTGCCTATGTAAACATATAACTCATACAAACATCAATCATATATACATATAAATGTAATATTACTATCATACATTAATATCAACTATATGCGTCTCAGATGATTACTAGGATGTATGAGTGATATGCATAATTTATAACTATATTCTATTTTAATATGTTGTGCTTTTAGAAAATATTTTTCTTGAAAACTCTTTCTGAAAACCTTTTCGGAAAACTCTTTTCTGAAAACTCTTTTCTAAAGCTCTTTATAAAACCTGTCTTTCGGAAATTTATTTTCTGAAAACTGTTTCTAAAATCCGATTTCTGAAAACTGTTTTCTGAAAGTCTGATATCTCAAAAACTCCTTTTTCTGAAAAACTAATATCTGAGTGTCTGCTGAAAAACTAACGCATGGTGGCGTTACGTATCGCAGTCCCCTCATACGCCCTAGAGCCAGATATGCAAATCCATGACATTGGGGCGTTACGTATCACCGTCCCCCAAAGCATTCCATACCTGCGCTGAAACTGGTGGTCTTGGGGCATTACGTATCGCCGTTCCCAAAGCCACAAACTAGAACTAGGGGTGCAGATCTATGCTACCACCCAAGCTCTGAAACCAGGATTTCAGGGAATATGTCATTCCTAGTCCTGAACTAGGATCTGGGGCCGTTACGTATCGCCGTCCCCCCAGTCCTCTACATGTGCACATGTCTCTGAATCCGTCAATTTCATACTGTCTCAAGTTACATACTGGGGTGAGTTTTTACCTCATGCCCTGAAAAACATAAAACCATATTATGTATCTCAAAACTGTAAAAACATTTTTTGAAGTGCATATCATTCAAAAACATCTGAAACTTTTCTTTTTTAAAATACTTTGAATTCCAAAACATTCTTAACTTCTTTATCATATTCCGAAAATCATAACACACATATATGCGTACTCATTCCTTATGCTTTCACTTATCCTAACCATACTTTATTATATGCTTATCCCATATTATCATATATATTCATGCATATGTTCATGCACATGTTTATACATTCCTACAAATTAATGATATATGTATTTTATTCCTTATATGCTTTTATCTTGAATTAACTCACATTCTATATGCTTATAATATTCTCAATATACTTTATATACATATCTCAAATGCTCATACATTATCCATGTCATATTCTGAAACATTCCATTCATATATGTGTATTTTTCCCACTTATATACAAATAAACATAACATGTTTTTCATAAGCACTTTTATCTATAATAACACATTCATACTTTCTCATATTCATCACTGCTCAACCCTATTCACACTTTTCTAAGTTATACAAATTCATAACCTATTTTATCAGACGACTGCATTTACATATATATATATATGCATATATACACATATTTATATATCCATGCCTACCTATAGTTAATGAGATGTGAATCTTATTCTCTTTATACTTTTATTTTTTAATTGTCTTATAATATATATTCTAACTTTATCATTAGTATACTTCACATTCAGATAAACAAATTCGCTTGCAAAATTAATCATATGAATATTATAAACATATGCAGTTAAATGTACCTTTTACATCTGTAATCTTATATATTCTTATTCAAACTTATTCATTCCTTTACATTACTTATTAATCTCTTATAGTCACACAATAATACCTACTTCAACAATAGGCTTACTTAAACATTCTATTCATTTATAATTAAATTTAATTCTTCTCTTCTCAATGCACAAGACACAGCCAAATCTCAATCCTTACCACTACCGAAAAATATCACACACAAAACAGGCTCTAACGCATTGAATCTCCTCATACATTATTCAATTCATTTCCTTGCTTGATCACTTATATTGTTGTAAATTCTTAAAATATGGGTGGTTAAGATGAAGGAGGGACATGTCCCTTGGATGGTACCTCATAGGGACATGTCCTCCAAATGAGAAGCATGGAAGGGGTACAACCTTTTGGAGGGTTGCACCCCAACCCAAATGGTGTGCTTAAGGCACTCTTCCATGCCTTTATAAGGAAGGCATGGATGTTCATTCTCAAAATCTGAAACAAGTACGAAATTTATGTCACATTTCCTTTATTTTAGTAAGAGAGAGTTTCACAATATTCCAAGTTCAAATACTTATTAAGGAGTGCCCCCTTGAATAATAAGCATCCAAGGAATCCTGGGAGAACATTGGTCATTTTGAATCCGTAGAGCACCAGAGACGGAGGCTAATAAGTTCTTAAGGACAGAGAATCATCTCGATTTGGACATCTTAAATCAGGTTTTTCGGGTTCTTAAAATTCTAGGGTTTGCATGTTAGATCTACTTTTGAATTCTGTGGTTTGATTGTCAAAAAGCATGTTAAATTGATGTTTAATTACACTAAACCTACTACAATCTTAAGAACTTATTATTAGTGTTGTTAGATAGTAATTCGCATGCTTATATAAGAAACTTTTCTGGAAAAATACTGTATGTGCATGAAAAATATGTAGAGCGTTCGAACGCCCGACGAACGCGAATGTAAAAATCTGAAATTTCGTAATAACGTTCGAACGCGTCTTCAAACGCAACTCGAACACAAGCCTTCTACCTAAGAACGTTCGAACACGTATTCAAACACAAATCGAACGCAGACCTTCTGACTTAGTTCGTTCGAACGTATCCTAAACGCAACTCGAACGCAAACTCTCTGGAATTATTCCGTTCGAACGCGTTCTCGAATGCTAAACGAACATGAACTCTCTGGAACACTTTGTTTGAACGCGTTCTAGAACGCAACACGAACGTACACACACTGAGTAGACTCGTTCGAACGTAGATACGAACGCAACACTAACGAATCTGTCATGGAATTGTCATAAACTATAAAGACTTATATTAATTCAAGTATTAATAATATTAACTTAGTAAATCATATACTGAATCACAATAATCTTGGTAGTATAAATTTAAGTTATTATTAGGTTGTTCAATTATCACAAGCATAAACATAGTGATAAAGTTGAAAACTAATCGTTTGTTGCATACTTGGTTGAGAATTTAAAGTGTAATTTTACACAAGTAATTTCATTCAATATTGTCTGACACATACACATATATCTACACATATCGAATTCTGTATTGTAAAAGTGAAAGTGTATTGTTGAGTTTGAATTGTTAAGATATTCTATTGAGAAAGTATTTAAAGGATATTCTGTCAAAAATGTGATAAGAGCCTAAGTGGTCAGGGATTTAAGTGGTTACTCCGGACCCCCCTCGTCCTCTGGGAATATTCCTTAATTTACTTTTCATAAGAAACTTTAGTCAAAATTCAAGGACTTGTGTCTATTGGTACATCTGTACAATAGAACAACGAGTGGATACTTGGTATATCACTTAAAACAAGATCATTTGTTGATCATTGTGCAATTTATCTTTTGTAGACTTATTGACCCCTGTTCATTTTCCAGTTACATATGGCTAGCGGAAACATCACAGTACCGTTCTCCCATGGAGAAAAGCCGTAGAAGTTTGCTGGGGCAAACTTTAAACAGTGGCAGAGTAAAATGCCGTTCTACCTGACAACTTTGCAGTTGGCTAAATACCTCAAAGATCCTCCGGATCCTGTGGAGGTTGAATCGGAAATAGCCAAGAAACTGCGGGAAGAGACATGGTCGTCTAGCGACTTCTTGTACAAGAACTACCTTTTGGGTGGACTTGACAATACCATGTACAATGTGTACCAAGGCATGGTTTCTGCGAAGGTTCTCTGGGAATCTCTCGACAAGAAATATAAAATCGAGGATGCCGGACAAAAGAAATTTGCCATGGGTAGGTTCCTAGACTACAAGATGGTAGATTCAAGAACATTAATGTCTCAGTTGGGTGAACTGCAGTTGATCATTCATGAAATACTGGATGAAGGTATGAAACTCTGTGAGACATTTCAAGTTGCCACTATTATTGAAAAGTTGCCTCTATCATGGAAGGACTTCAGGAGCTATCTGAAACACAAGAAGAAGCAGATGAGTCTTGAAGACCTTAGTGTTCGATTGAGAATCGAGGAGGACAACAGGATGTCCGAGAAGGCCAGCTACAAGACTATGGAGTCTAAGGCCAACATCGTTGAGGGTGTAAAGGGTAGCAAGAAGAGAAATAACAGTGAAGCTGACTTTTCCCAAGCTTACAAGAAGTTCAAGGGAAAGTGCTACAACTGTGGAAAGGGCGGTCATATGGAAAATGACTGCAGAAATAAGAAGTCTCAGGACAAGGGCAAGAAAAAGAAAAATGAGGCCCATGTCACTGAAGGTGAGCAGCTGACTGATGAGATCTCGGAGATGGAACTATCAGCAGTAGTAACTGAAGCCAACATAGTTGGGAATCCGAGAGAATGGTGGGTAGACACTGGGGCTACTCGTCATATCTGTGCAGATAGCAAGATGTTTTCCTTGTATCAGAAGGTCGATGGCGGCAATCATCTGACAATGGGAAACTCGTCTACCTCTCAAGTGGTTGGACAAGGCACAATGGTTCTGAAGATGACATCTGGAAATGAGCTAACATTGAAGAATGTACTGCATGTTCCAGATATTCGGAAGAACTTAGTCTCAGGATCTCTTCTTAGTAAGGCTGGTTTTAAGCTTGTATTTGTTTCTGATAAGTTTGTAATGACAAAGAATGATATGTATGTAAGAAAAGGTTACCTAACTGAGGGCCTTTTCAAACTAAATGTAATGACTGTCAATCGTGCTATTAATAAAGCTAGTACTTCTGCTTATATTATTGAGTCACAAAATGTATGGCATGGGAGGTTAGGACATGTTAATAATGATACCATGCGTAAATTAATTAACATGGACCTTATACCTAAATTTACAATTGATAGCCAACATAAGTGTGAGGCATGCGTTGAAGCAAAAATGCATAGAACATCATTTCATTATATTGAACGCATTTCTGAACCTTTAGAACTTGTACACACTTACGTGTGTGACATGAATATTGTGCAAACAAGAGGCGGTAAAAAGTACTTTGTCACTTTTATCGATGATAGCACAAGATTCTGTTATGTGTATTTGCTGATGAGAAAAGCTGAAGCTATTGAGAGTTTTATACACTATAAGAACGAAGTTGAAAATCAACTTGGCATGAAAATCAAAAGAATCAGGAGTGATAGAGGTGGTGAATATGTTTCACCATTCGGTGAATATTGTTCTGTGCACAGAATTATTCACGAAACCACTGCTCTTTATTCTCTTCAATAAAATGGGATTGCTGAGCGTAAAAACCAAACGTTGAAGGAAATGATGAACGCCATGTTGACAAGTTTTGGTTTACCTCAGAATTTGTGGGGGGAAGCCTTGCTTTCCGAAAACTACGTTCTAAACAAGATTCCTCACAAAAGATTAGACAAGACACCATATGAGTTGTGGAAAGGTCACGTATCTTCCTACAAATACCTAAAAGTGTGGGGGTGTCTTGCCAAAGTAATGGTTCATAAACTTAAGAAGGTTAGAATATGACCCAAAACTGTTGATTGTATATTCATTGGATATGCTCGCAACAATAGTGCGTATCGATTCTTGGCACATAAGTCTGAGATTCCTGACATCAATCCGAGTATGATAATTGAGTCAAGGAATGCCACATTTTTTGAAGAGACGTTTCCTTGTAAGGAAAGACAAAGAACAGAGTCTCTCAAAAGAAAGATTGATATTGTCAAAGACAGTGATCAGGTTGACCAAGAGTCAGATCAACATGTAAACATTGAGACAATCGAACCTAGACGTAGCAAAAGAGCTAGAACGTATAAGTCGTTTAGTCCCGATTTTCTGACATACTTGTTAGAAAATGAGCCTCAAAGTTATAAAGAAGCAATGTCTTCTCCGGAGGCACCTCTGTGGAAAGAGGCTATTAAAAGTAAGATTGATTCAATCCTACAGAACCATACTTGGGAGTTGGTTGATCTTCCTCCAGGTTGTAAGCCACTGGGGTACAAATGGATATTCAAAAGAAAGATGAAAACGAATGGATCAATAGATAAGTACAAGGAAAGACTTGTCATAAAAGGTTATAGACAAAAAGAAGGCCTTGATTACTTTGACACTTATTCATCAGTGACTCGTATCACATCGATAAGAATGCTCATAGCCATAGCGGCTATATTTGGTCTTGAAATACATCAAATGGATGTAAAAACGACATTCTTGAATGGTGAATTGGATGAAGAGATTTACATGGAACAACCAGAAGGGTTTAATGTTCCTAGACAAGAACAGAAGGTGCGCAAACTTGTAAATCCTTATACGATTAAAACAATCACCTAAACAATGGCATGAGAAATTTGACAAAGAGATGTTGTCAAGTGGTTCAAAACCAATGAGTGTGATAAGTGTGTGTACACCAAATCAACTTAAAAAGGATATGTCATTGTGTGTCTCTATATAAACGATATGATGATAATTGGTAGTAATCATGAAATGATTCAGTCTACCAAAAACGTGTTATCCAGCAAATTTGATATGAAAGATTTGGGAGTAGCTGATGTGATCCTAGGAATTAAGTTTTCTAGGACATCAGACGGATATATTTTATCTCAGACTCATTATATTGAGAAGATACTTGAGAAATATATCAAAGGGGATCTAAATGTGGCTAGAACCTCTGTGGACTTAACTCTTCATCTATTAAATAATACTGGTTCAAGCGTATCATAATTAGAGTATTCGAGAATCATCGGAAGTCAGATGTATCTCACGAATTGCACTCGACCTGATATCGCTCAAGCTGTGAACAAGCTTAGCAGATATATAAGCAATCCAGGACATAACCACTGGAAAGCCATAGTAAGAGTTTTGAGGTATCTGAGAGAAACTTCAAAATATGGGCTACATTACGAGAGATATCATGTTGTTCTAGAGGGATACAATGATGCTAACTAGATATCTGATACAATGGATTCCAAATCTACGAGTGGATTTGTTTTCACATTTAGTAGTGCGGCCGTGTCATGGAAATCCTCGAGGCAAACATGTATTGCCCGGTCTACTATGGAATCAGAGTTCATAGCACTAGAAAAAACAGCGGAAGAAGCAGAATGGCTTAGAAACTTCCTGGAGGATATTCCAAGTTGGCCTAAACCAGTGCCAGCGATTAGCATACATTGTGATAGCCAATCGGCTATTGTGAGAGCCCAAAATACAATGTATAATGGTAAGTCTCGACACATATGTCAGAGACATAATACCATATGTCAACTGCTCTCAAGTGCCATAATATCGATCGATTATGTTAAGTCGAAGGAAAACCTAGCGGATCCACTAACTAAAGGTTTACCTCGAGAGCAAGTTGAGAAGTCATCGAGGGGAATGGGATTGAAGCCTATAAATTAAGAATTATCACTGTGGAAACCCAACCTAGCTAACTGGAGATCCCAAGATCTAGGTTCAAAAGGGACAATGAAACTTTGTGCAATTCAAAACAAGCACTGAAGAGTTTTGTTCTCTTTCCCATTCTGATAATGACGCATAGTGCTGTCAGTCAAGGTTAGGATAAGCTAAGGCTTTTAATGATCACTATATTAGGAGATGAGTCCTAATTGGGGTAAAGACAGATTACCTCTTCATAGTAGATCACCTATTTCAAGTAAGAAGTGAGGCCGCTTCCAAGGGAACTTTTAAAGGCGGGTTACCCTAAAGTACTTGATGAATCCGGGACCGTTGTTCAGGGCCGAAATGAACACAACCGTAGAACGGGAAAATGGTCGAAGTAAAGCTGTGTGTTGGCAGTTTTCTTGGTTTACCCCAACGGCGGAATAGTTCAAGACTATGGGTCACTGGTTTGCCAAGTAAATCCGAATGTCATTCACTAGGAAAGGTTCAAGGCGAAAGCTAGCTATTTCGATGAAGCTTTAGTTCATGGTAACTGTAGGCACTGCATGTTTGCACATAAGTCCCTATGATGAGTCTCATTTGGAGACAATACCTTTAAGTCACGAAGGTCACGGAAAACGGACATCGGAAGGGGAAATTCAGAATAAACAAGGTTCAATATTTTCGTTCGTGCTGCGTTCGTGTATACGTTCGAACTCCAAACAGATTGCGGACGTTCGTGCCGCGTTCAAGGAGGTGTTCAGACGGTGTCAGTAATTCTGGTTTTGCTGTTGGCCTCACATTAAGCCCAATTCGCCCAAGCTTTGGCCCACACACCCAAGCCCACTTAAAACACATATTTAACACATGGTGAAATCAAAACAAATCTAAAAATCACATACCAAACTAAAATAAACATTAAAATCAATCAAATATTTTAATTCCTTAATTAAGATATTCACCCACCAATTACACAAGATTCCTTCATAACTAAACAAAATCACATACTAAAATAAAAAGATGTCATACCTAATTAAAATCAATCATAACCAATTAAATATTTTGTATTCCTAATCTAGCCAAGATTTGTCCCCCCTCAATCTTTGACTTTCCTTGCTCAACACCAAATCAAATCCTCATTTTAATGCCAAAATCCCTTCCTTGTGAGACAAGGTGAAGCCCTAGCCCTTCTCTATATAAACAACCCCTAACCAAGACATGAGAGGCTAGCTCATACACATAATATACACACAACTCACACGAAAATCACAACACACACAAAAACCCTAGAAGTTCACACACACTGAAGAAATGACACAAAAATTCTCTTGATCCCCTTTTCCTAATCACCGAAAACCAGACCTCCATTCAGCAACCTTGTATCACCGAAAAATAGCCCATACAGCAGCCCTAAAACACACATAAAATAGCCCCCGAACCACACCATAACACCACCAAAAATCACACCCAAAACAGTAGCCAAAACATCCCAAAAATAGTAACTAAATACAGCAGCAAAGCTGTAGCAAAACGGCAGCGAATCGGAGTCAAAAGTAGCAGCAAAAGACGGAGAACGACGACTCAAAATAGTAAGACAACGAACGAGAGCAGTGAACCAGTGAACCGGAAGAGTTGCGGAGCATCCACCCTTCCGACGATCGTGTACCGTACATCCGAGAGGTGATTTAAAAGGTTAGACCTGAGGGCACTTTTCTCATTAGTTTATATTCATTTTTTGATTGTTTATTGAATTCTATTCGCATGAGAGTCATTTGTGGATGCATGTTGTGGCTTGAATGAAATGGAAAATGTGTCGCCTCTTGTGGTATATAGGATGGAAACCCGGACATAAATTTCATAGCTGGTTCCAAATGGACGGTAGTATGATCTGTACTCGGGATACAACTCCACGTACCACTTGAGTAAACGGCACATTCTTTTGTTTTATGTTGCTTTGATTCATTTATTTATTCTGCATGTTACTTTTGTATGTATGATACAATCGAGCGCATGGGCCTAGTAAGTCGGATTAAAGGTCCCCTATTTGGAGGGTTAAAATCCTTTACCACAATGCTTTGCCGCGCCGGTTGATGTGTGTTCGGTTGAATGTAAGATATGTTCAATCGGGCATACCAAGTTTGATATGATTATCTTTATTTTGGTATGCATGATGTGATCGAGCGCATGGGCTTAGTAAGTGCGATGAAAAGTCCTCTAATTGAAGAGGTTAAAATCCTTTACCATGATGCTTTGCCGCGCCGATTAACGTATATTCGGTTGAATGTAAGATGTGTTCAATCGGGTATATGAAGTCTAAGGTTATTGTCTTTATTTTTATATGCATAGAGATAAGCGCATGGGCTTAGTAAGTGCGATGAAAGGTCCTCTAATTGGAGAGGTTAAAATCCTTCGCCACGATGCTTCGCCGCACTTCGTATTTCGCTATTTGCTTTTTTTTATATATGTATTGTGTCACATTTTGTGCATCAGGTCTGTTCCCGTTCGAATGCGTTTTCGAACGCTATACGAACGCGAACCTTCTGTTTCCCGTTCGAACGCGTTTTACAAACGCTACTCGAACACGCATGCATTTTGTTTTATCGGGTCTGGATCCGTTCGAACGCGTTATCAAACGCTACACGAAAGCGAACCATCTGTTTACCATTCGAACGCGTTTTCAAACGCTACGCGAACGCGCACCCACTGAACTGAGTCATTTTCATCAGATTTCATACATAGTTCTCCTAGTAGCTATCCCCACATGCATGAATAAAATGTGTTTAATGTATTACAATTCATATACATATGTCATGATAACATTTGAGTATTATTTCTTGTGGTATATCGGATGGAAACCCAGACATAAATTCCGTAGCCGATTCCGAATGGACGGTAGTATGGTCTGTACTTGGGATACAATTCCACATACCACTTGAGAAGGTGCTCACATGTGTGCTTGTGTGGTTAGTATGTGTGCTTGTGTTTTCTTGAATATAATATGCCAATGAATTGTATGTTTGTTGCTCCTTTGATGTACTTCCAAGCATGCAATCTTAGATGTGAAATATATGTATAAGTTTTATTTTGTACATGTGAATTTAGAAGCATGATACTCTTGGAAATAAGTGCTACTTAAGCCTGATTAAATTATTACATAAATCATGTCATTACAAGTGGCATGAGTAAGGGACCATTCCGAACCCAACGGTTTGAGGTCTTCCCTTGCGAGGGTGAGTGCGGCCTTAAATCTCATTTTCCCGGTTCACACCGGATGGCGACTCCATTATTCTCCGGTTTAGTCCCCCGTGGCTACTCCGTACTTCCGACCGGGCCACGATCCCGGGACAGCATGTGTCACCCAGTTTCTGTGTCCCACAGTCTGGCGACTCCACTGGGGATAGAGAATCAGCCCCGAAATATTGTCTTGTAATGTTTGGATTTATGTTCTAATTGACCGTGTCTATAGTGGATAAAATGGGGGTTTAATCAAAGGCATTTTGAGGCTAGGTAATGGTTTGGTGTCTTCCTTCACTCACTACCTTTCTAGAAGGAAAAGCTGTGAAGGCACCTAGATAGCCATCTACTCGTAGCCTATTGTGATGGACTAATTTGGAGGACTCGTTGTTTATTTCTGACACCAAGCGATAAGAGCCTAAGAGGCTTGGGTATTTAAGTGAGCCTCGCTCCACCTTCCCTCTGGGGAATCTACAATGGGAAATCCATTTGACAGTCTGTCACACACCATAGCTCATTGGCACGTACCTTAGTGTATAAAAAAAGGTGCGCTCACTTGGTTGCTCGAACCTCTGATTGGGGAGACCTAGTTGTGGGCCATCCTTCGCCGATGAGAGCCTTTATCTACACTCTTGTGAACCCACCCATAGACCGGGATTGTATGGTTAAAGTAACAATTATTTTCTTGAGTATGTGCTTGTGGACCATCCTCATTTGGACGCAGTTGGACCATTGTCAGAAATGCGGACTTGCTGGGCCATTTAAACTGGGGCGAGTTCGTACCTTATGACCATTGGGCCCAAAGCTTCTGAAATGTTGATGGGCCATTCTGTAGAAATTATTACGTTATGTTTGCATTATCTTTCTTCTATGCTTGTGTTTGGGAACATCGTCGTTTGGATCCATTTGGACCATTTGTCATGGGATATGGGCTTGTTGGGCCATTTAAACTGGGACAAGAACGTATTTCATGATAATTAGGCCAAAGGCTTCTAAGTGTTGATGGGTCACTTTGTGCTTGTGTTCGGAACATTACCATTTGGATTTAGTTGGGCTCCTTGCCATGAGATGTGAACTTGTTGGGCCATTTAAACTGGGACGAGTTCACTCCTATGACAGTTAGCCCAAAGGTTTCTAAAATGATAACGGGCCGATTTATTTGAGAATTTTAGTCGATTTAGTATGTTCTATATGTTACATGCATCTCATGCACCTCATACATACATATGTCCTGTTAACACCCTCTATGTCTCAAAAAGACATCATAGATTCCCATTGGGTTAGGGAAGAGAGAAGACTCTCTAAAAGACCGGTAACAGATATGAGTACATCCGATAATGAGGTATCCCGGATAGATCAGTTAGAAAATGGTTTCGCCAAGATTACCGAACAGTTGCAAGCCTTGACTACTGCCATGACAAATATGGTTGTGCCCCGTGCTGGGGGAAATTCTGAGAATGTGAGGCGCGAGGAGCCTCCGAATGGGTTGGGGGATGATATCCCCACTTTTGATGATGACATGGCAGAGTATGCAACAGGCAAAGTGATTGGGTCTCAGGCAGAATTTCAGAAGCTTCGGGATCAGGTTGAGTCAGTTACCCGCAAAATGAGGGGTAAACATGAAGAGTTGTTAGATTATGAGGCAATGACCTTCGGAGAACAGCTGCCAGCTCAGTTTAAAATGCCTGACATGGCCAAGTTTAATGGGAATGGAGACCCGAGGGTCCATCTGCAGCAATATGTCTCAGTCATGAGTTCAATGGGCCTATCACAACGCCAAGTCCAAAAGATGTTTGGGATATCACTCGAGGGGGCACCTGTGGTTTGGTATCATAGCCTTAAGAAGAAGGTTAAAGAAGATTGGAAGGAACTAGCTGATGCTTTTCTGAAACAGTATGTTACAGACTTAGAGATTGATTTGTCACTTCGTGATTTGGAGAACACTAAGCAGAAGCCAGAAGAAAGCTTCAAGGAGTATGTAGACCGCTGGAGAAGCCAGTTTCTGAAAATGCAGACTCGGCCCTCTGAGAAGGACCAGATTAAGATGATTATCAAGGGTACTAAGCCCTCAATTTATGGCAAACTGAGGAGGATGACCTCCATGATTGTGGATTTTCGACAGTTGAGAGAGACTGTTATGGATATTGAAGAAGAGGAGGCTGAAAATAGAAAGTTTTATGGCCAGAATAAAAGAACTTTTGGGGGGCATTCTGAGACCAAGCCCACTACGGCCGAGGTCGCTACTGTCAGAAATAGGCGATTCTCCAATCTTGGTAGGCCTATGTCAAAGGTGTTCGAAAAGCTAAAGGCGCAAGGACTTCTGGAACCCTTAGAGGCTAAACCAATTCCAAACCCTGTACCACCCAACCTTGACCTAAGCCTGTATTGTCACTTCCATCGGAGAAGAGGTCACGAAACTGATAGCTGCACCCGCCATAGGCATGAGATCCAAAACCTCATTGACTCCCACAAAATACCTGACCCAGAAAGAGAACAACCCAACACACACAGAAATCCCCTACCTAACTACATGATCAACTCTGGCCTACCCGAAACCCTTGTCCTCCAAACCCTTAACCACCAAGCTTCTTACATAGAGATATGGGATGATAGTGAAGAACCGTAGGTCAAGAAAGAAGGCAATGCTGCGAATGATGAAGTTGTTCCTCCTAGTTTATTTGATCCTGCATTTTTAATATAGACATTGACTTGGTCTACCTGTTCGAACCATTTCTTAAATGATAATAAAGACGTTCATTTCGTTTACATGCCTGAGTCTCTCCCTCCAACCTGCAACATGAGTATATTTGAGAAAAGCATTCAACCCTGGTACTATGAAATTCAGTGATGTTTAGAACACGAGGAATCTTCGGAAGCAACAACAGTACAGTCAGTTTCAGAAATGAATCAGTATCAGCTTGGGGGCGAGGCTCACATCATCAGCATCAGTTTGGGGGCTTAAGCCCACATCAGCATCAGTTTGGGGATGAGTCCCAGGGCCGAGGCCTACATCAGTTATAGTTTGAGGATGAGTCCCAGGGCCGAGGCCCACATCAGTATCAGTTTAGGGCCGAGGCCCACATCAATATCAGTTTAGGGCCGAGGCCCACATCAATATCAGTTTAGGGCCGAGGCCCACATCAGTATCAGCTTGGGGGCGAGGCCCACATCAGTATCAGCATCAGTTTAGGGGCTGAGGCCCACATCAGTTTCAGTTTTGGGGATGAGTCCCAGGGCCGAGGCCCACATCAGAATCAGTATCAGTTCTGTTGGGTATGGCATTCTGGGGGCGAGGCCCACATTGGTTCAGTATTAGTTCTGTCGGGTATAGTACTCTGGGGGGCGAGGCCCACACTCTTATCAGTAATGGTTCGGAAATGGACCACTCTCTTATCAGCAACGGTTCGGAAATGAACCACTCTCATATCAGTAATGGTTCGAAAATGGACCATCTCTCATCAGCAACGGTTCAGAAATGGACCATTATCAGATCTCGCCGAAAATGGCACTCTGAAAATGGAGCACGGTTCAGAAATGGACCATTATCACATCTCACCGAAAAGGGCACTCCGAAAATGGAGCACGGTTCGAAATGGACCATCATCTCATCTCGCTGAAAATGGCACTCTGAAAATGGAGCACGGTTCGGAAATGAACCAGGGGTCGCAGCACCTCACCACCAAATCAACTCAACTCAACACATGGTAAGTCAAGTGGCAGCTGGCGAGCCAGGAAAGTGAAAATGCATTGCATAAATTTGATAGGATTGTCACTGTTACACATTACACAAGTCCCATCAAAGTGGGGGTGACTGTAGGCACTGCATTTTTGCACATAAGTCCCTATGATGAGTCTCATTTGGAGACACTACCTTTTAAGTCACGAAGGTCACGGAAAACGAACATCGGAAGGGGAAATTCAGAATAAACAAGGTTCACTGTTTTCGTTCGTGCTGCGTTCGTGTATACGTTCGAACTCCAAATAGATTACGGGCGTTCGTGCCATGTTCGAGGAGGCGTTCGAACGGTGTCGGTAATTCTGGTTTTGCTGCTAGCCTCACATTAAGCCCAATTCGCCCAAGCCTTGGCCCACACGCCCAAGCCCACTTAAAACACATATTTAACACATGGTGAAATCAAAACAAATCTAAAAATCACATACCAAATTAAAATAAACATTAAAATCAATCAAATATTTTAATTCCTTAATTAAGATATTCACCCACCAAATACACAAGATTCCTTCCTAACTAAACAAAATCACATACTAAATTAAAAGGATGTCATGCCTAAATAAAATCAATCATAACCAATTAAATATTTTGTATTCATAATCTAGCCAAGATTTGTCCCCCCTCAATCTTTGACTTTCCTTGCTCAACACCAAATCAAATCCTCATTTTAATGCCAAAATCCCTTCCTTGTGAGACAAGGTGAAGCCCTAGCCCTTCTCTATATAAACAACCCCTAACCAAGACATGAGAGGCTAGCTCATACACATAATATACACACAACTCACACGAAAATCACAACACACACAGAAACCCTAGAAGTTCACACACACTCAAGAAATGACACAAAAATTCTCTTGATCCTCTTTCCTAATCACCGAAAACCAGACCTCCATTCAGCAACCTTGTATCACCGAAAAACAGCCCATACAGCAGCCCTAAAACACACATAAAACAGCCCCCGAACCACACCATAACACCACCGAAAATCACACCCAAAACAGTAGCCAAAACACCCCAAAAACAGTAACTAAAATACAGCAGCAAAACAGTAGCAAAACAGCAGCGAATCGGAGTCAAAAGCAGCAGCAAAAGATGGAGAACGACGACTCAAAATAGTAAGACAACAAACGAGAGCGGTGAACCAGTGAACCGGAAGAGTTGCGGAGCATCCACCCTTCCGACGATCGTGTACCGTACATCCGAGAGGTGATTTAAAAGGTTAGACCTGAGGGCACTTTTCTCATTAGTTTATATTCGTTTTTTGATTGTTTATTGAATTCTATTCGCATGAGAGTCGTTTGTGGATGCATGTTGTGGATTGAAGAGGTTAAAATCATTTACAATGATGCTTTGCCACGCCGATTAACGTATATTCGGTTGAATGTAAGATTTGTTCAATCGGGTATATGAAGTCTAAGGTTATTGTCTTTATTTTTATATGCATTGAGATGAGCGCATGGGCTTAGTAAGTGGGATGAAAGGTCCTCTAATTGGAGAGGTTAAAATCCTTCGCCACGATGCTTCGCCGCACTTCGTATTTCGCTATTTGCTTTTTTTTTTATGTATGTATTGTGTCACATTTTGTGCATCAGATCTGTTCCCGTTCGAACGCGTTTTCGAACGCTATACGAACGCGAACCTTCTGTTTCCCGTTCGAACGTGTTTTACAAACGCTACTCGAACGCGCATGCATTTTGTTTCATTAGGTCTGGATCCGTTCGAACGCGTTATCAAACGCTACACGAATGCGAACCTCATGTTTACTGTTCGAACGCGTTTTCAAACGCTACGCGAACACGCACCCACTGAACTGAGTCCTTTTCATCAGATTTCATACACAGTTCTCCTAGTAGCTATCCCCACATGCATGAATACAATGTGTTTAATGTATTACAATTCATATACCTATGTCATGATAACATTTGAGTATTATTTCTTGTGGTATATCGGATGGAAACCTATACATAAATTCCGTAGCCGATTCCGAATGGACGGTAGTACGGTCTGTACTTGGGATACAATTCCACGTACCACTTGAGAAGGTGCTCACATGTGTGCTTGTGTGGTTAGTATGTGTGCTTGTGTTTTCTTGAATATAATATGCCAATGAAATTGTATGTTTGTTGCTCATTTGATGTACTTCCAAGCATGCAATCTTAGATGTGAAATATATGTATAAGTTTTATTTTGTACATGTGAATTTAGAAGCATGATACTCTTGGAAATAAGTGCTACTTAAGCCTGATTAAATTATTACATAAATCCTGTCATTACAAGTGGCATGAGTAAGGGACCATTCTGAACCCAACGGTTTGAGGTCTTCCCTTGCGAGAGGTGAGTGCGGCCTTAAATCTCATTTTCCCGGTTCACACCGGGTGGCGACTCCATTTTTCTCCGGTTTAGTCCCCCGTGGCTACTCCGTACTCCCGACCGGGCCGCGAGCCCGGGACAACATGCGTCACCCAGTTTCTGTGTCCCACAGTAACTCTCTCAAGTGTCTCCATGAATATTTTGAAGAATTGTGGGGGATTGTTGGAAATTCTTCTAAATGTTCATTAAGGGTATATTTGTCCTTTGGATGCTTTGGGTGCATGTGAGGGGTACAACCCTTTGGAGGGTTGCACCCCACCCCAAGGGGTGCCCTATTGCACCCTTCCATACCTTATAAAAGAGGCATCATATCCAAATACAAAAGATAAGCAAGAAATATGAATTGTGAGTCATTTGTTTTGTTTGATTTTTGAAAGAGTTCCACCATTTTCTTAGTTCAAACACTTGTTAATGAGTGCTCCTTGAACAAGAAGCAACCAAGTTATCCTGGGAGAACATTGGCCAATTCGAACTCGTGAAGCACCTGTGACGGAGGCTAATAAGTTCTTAAGGACAAAGAGATCTCGACTTGGATTTGTCATTGCATTTTCCAGGTTTTCTATAGCTTTTATGTTTTAGGGTTTTATGATAGTTTGATTGGTATTTTCTGGTTTAATTTGTTTGAAGCATGTTGTTTTAATGTTTAATGACACTAATAGGCCAACAATATGTATATCATAATTTCACATCCAATTTGACACACATATGCATATTCAAAATCCAATTACTGAACCAATTTTTAGAAAACTAATTAAAATCCTAAAAGAATCAAATGCAAAAATTCAAGGAAATCATAGCATAGTTTACTTACTATTTTCATCCATTACTGAAATCAGAAATCCAATTGCAGAATCCCTCTTCTTCTTCTTCATATTCTTCCTCTCGCTTTACCTCTCTCTCTTCTCGGTCTCTTCTACTCTCTTTCTTTTTCAGCTTTTGCTATCTTTTCCCACTTCACTCTCTTTCATTTCCCTTCTCTCGATCTTTCTCTTTTTTTCCCTTTTCTTCTGTTTCTGCCATGTTTCTCTGTGTGTGTTGTGAATCAGGTGTGTTATATTAATTTTAGTGTGTGTTACACGTGTGAGTGTTTGTTTTATAGATGTGTGGTGTGTGTTTATTACACATGTGTGTGTAGAGTCTTCTAGATATTAATTCTAGTATGGTAATTCTCAATTTAGTCCTCAATTTTAGTTATTACTATCTTATAATTTATTTCTTGAAAAAAAGTCCCTATTTTACGATAAAAATTGACATTGCGTTCGGACGCAGCCTCACGCGTAAAAAACAAAATTCACATTATCACTCTAAAATAACCCGGGATGTTACACTAACTCAACCCAAAAGCTAGTTTAAGAGTTTAAGATTGTCTAAATCTTAAATTTAATTTCAACACTTTTAAAAAAGATTCAAACTTTATAAAATTTTAAATTTATCGTTTTCAATTAAGTTCATTTCTTGGTCTTAAAAAGATGAACCAATTGTTGGCAAAACATACAAGATCCGTATATATTATTGAAAAAAATAACCAGAAATTTGTATATCAACAATGGGAAAAAAATAGTTAACAGCAGTAATACAACAACAAAATTGGATTACAAAATGTAAACAAAAAATATGAAGAAACTGTCGAGGCATGTGCAGGACAATGTCCTTAAAACATATTTGCCTCTTATCATCGGTGCTTAGGATATGTAGAGGGACCGTCTCTATAACAACCCCCCGAAGCCAGGATGTTATCGGCAAGAGACAAGAATAACTCATCTCTCTGAGGCTCAAATCAATCGAAAAACGGACATGACACACCCTAAATTTATGCAACTTGGAACACAGTCCAGCACTAAAATGAGCTGGTAATGAACATCAAATACACAAATGGACCTCAGGTCCACAACTCAAGATACATCAAATACTCATTATCAATTCTCAAGGGCTTTGTGCCCATAGTTATACATACAAATCAGAACTTTCATTTATATACATACAAAACAGTGTGCACAGCACTACTTATAACATAATCAACATAAATCCTAAACTTCTTCGACATTTCTCATGACTCTAGTATGGCTAACTGTAAATTGGGTGATCCTTCGTCTTGAGCATGACTTCCCAAAAACTTGAACAGCTGGCTGATCTAGTTGCCAACCTGCAAAACTAGTAAACTGTTGTGGAGTGAATTATAAAACTCAGTAACTAACCACACTCGTACCATAGAAGACAAGAATAAGTTTGTTGGAAAGCCTTTAATTGTATATTCATTGGAAAATGACAAGGACATACAAAGTTAAAACATCAAACAACTTACTTGTACTCATATATATACGGAAAACAATTCATGTTGGGTGGGTCGGAATCCCCACGCAGTGAAAACATGTAATAATAGAGGATACATAATATAGGTGTATTTTTAAATAACTAAATAGGATACTATATTCCATTAAGAGTCCAAAGAATCCAGGAAGAAAGAGTTCGAAATCTTTGAAATGGGGAAAAGGAAAATTTAGCGCGCACATTATGCGTGCTACGCGTGTGTAGTGCGCGTTTTCTTTCAAATTATATTAGCTCTCTGGAAATTCAGATAGCTGATAATTATGGGTTTTTTACTCAATACACTTCAATCTTCTCCAAAATAATTCCAAACACCTAAAATCTAATTTTTAACATAAAAAACAACATCAACACATCTAAAAAAAATTAAAGAATATATTTTTCAAAATATTAAATATTCTTACAAAATATAAGTATATTCAAAATATATATATGCATAAATTTGAATCTAAAATTCAAACTAAACAGGAATCCCACAAAGAAATAACCCTTGAACAATTTTATGTCACTTAAAGGTGGTCAAGTGATTCTAGAATGATAGTCATAGCTCTAAACTTTTATCTGGAGTTCAAATCTCTAACTTTTGTGTTCTGTGTCTAACATACACAAACTTGATTCAATCACAATCAAATTGTGTTTCTATGCTTCTTAAGTACCTATACACAAATCTTTGACCTTATTTCAACTTCAAGCTATATTATTATGCATCAAATACATAATACATCACTGATGAGCGGAAAATATATCAATATTTACCGCCCCTTTAACTTAATATTAGTTTCTCGGGTTTGACGAACGTTTTGATGTGTTTTAGTTTATTTTGCAGATAAAATAATATCGGGTCTCAATGAAATCATTTAGGATGAAATATGGGTCAAATAAGGGCAATTATTGGA
Organism: Zanthoxylum bungeanum; assembly: GCA_019454045.1. NCBI lineage: Eukaryota > Viridiplantae > Streptophyta > Magnoliopsida > Sapindales > Rutaceae > Zanthoxylum > Zanthoxylum bungeanum. Next base: position 39,783 of record SKCR01049302.1, read on the forward strand.
CTTGATATTTTAATTTTGGAGATTGGAAACTTGAAAGGGCGTTTTGACGAAGTGCAGTTTTGGAAATTCCAGTTTTGCGCATCTGTCGTATTTTTGGCATAACTTTTTACTCAGATATCGGATTGAGCTGATTCAAGTTCCAGATTAAAGAAGACTCAAATCTCTACAACTTTGAAAGACAAAATAATTTCGAATTCTGAATATTTCATGCCCGATATTGATGAACCATCCAGAAGTGTGTAGTGTGTAATTATTAAAGTCGCTTTCAATCATTTTCAAAGCAAAAAATAAATTAATAAATAAATAATAAAAATTATCAAATCATCACCAAACATGATAGAGATTAGTGGAGCAATTAATAATGGATTTGGTGGAGCAATTATTGGAGCAATTAGTGGAGCAATTAATAATTGATTTGGTGGATGATTTGATGGAGGCAAAATTTTGCCTATAAATACCAAGCCATTTCATTTGTAAAATTCATACTTTCTTCTAAGGAATTCCTAAGAATACTAAGAAGATTGTATCTTGTTTGTTTATTTTAAGCCTTTAGTAATTAATTTTCGCTTTCGCATTTTCTTTTCTTTACTTTTCAGTTTTACTTTCCGCAATTTACTTTTACGCACAGTACTTTTCTTTCTTTAATTTTCAGTTTTTACTTTTCAGTAATTTACTTTTCAGCAATTTACTTTTTAGCAATTACTTACTCATTTCAGCATTTACTTTTCAGCATTTTTATTTTAGTCCTAAAATTTTCAGTATTTTACTTTATGTCTTTTATTTTAATTAGTTTTTTTTACTACCCGTAAATATGTGTCATAACTAAGCCAGTTATCTGAGGTTGTGATGAAATCCAATATCACCAGTTTATAAGGGGTTAGATTATAGCTTGGGTAATATAAATTTATTTATTGAGTCTTAAACTTAATTGCTTTTTCATTAACTGGCCATTAATAAAATTGATCTGGTAAATCTAAAATGAACTAGACATAGGGATTTTAGGTTTCAGCCTTAGACTCAATAGCCCACGATCTTCCTTGAGGATAGATAACCCTTTAATAGATTTCCTTACAGGATAGGAATATACCTGTCGGGCGGGGGTAGCCATAATTGGAACTTAAACTTAATGAATCCAGATAATTTGGTTGACATAGACATATGGTTCAATTGGGTTAAACGGGTATTTGTGTCTGACCATCGACAGAGGCTTACACATAATTTAGTGTTCCAGGTTAATAAATCAATATGTTACCCAACTATAAGATAACCACTTCATCTTTAAAATGATATTGGAAGAAATCACAACCCTAGATAGTTTTTAATATTGAATTTTCTTAAAACCTATTTTCGACAATTTATTTACTTGCTTTTAAATTTAGAATCGTCACCATTTCAAATCAATCAATCAACCTGTTAGATACTAGTAATCATTTGACCTCATAAAATTAATAGTTTTGATATTAAGTCCTCGTGGGATCGATATTTTTATACTACTTGAACGATACGTGCGCTTGCGTTATACGCGTGTGTTTACGCCGGTCAAGTTTTTGGCGCCGTTGCCGGGGACTTATTTATCTTTCACTATTAATTTAGGGGTTAGATACGTTACTTGTATCTAATTTCTTTTTACTTATTGTTTTTGTTTTCTTGTGTTTCAGGTTCTCAGAAACTACATGAGACGAACCAGAAGCTTTGAACTTCGACCGCTTGACCCAGAAATTGAAAGAACCATCAGACAGTTGAGAAGGGAAAGGCGAGAAGGCCAAGAAGCTTTAGTCAACATGGAACCTGAACCGTTGGAGGTTGCACCACCAATTCCCATTCGAGACAGAACCATTCCGGTGATTGACAGACTCATTTCTTGTATTGTACTTCCTCCCTTACCAGCAAATGCAAGAGACATCAAAACATGCATTCAAATGATTCAGCAATCAGTTCAGTTTGGGGGGAATGCAACTGAAGATCCGAATTCCCACATCAGCAACTTCCTGGAAGTTTGCGGCACTTTTAATTACAACCGAGAAGCGGAAGAAGCAATGAGACTGTGAGTTTTTCCATACTCCTTGAAGGATAGAGCTAAAGCTTGGCTACATTCACTACCACCAGGTTCTATCACAACTTGGAACACTTTAGCCACCAAATTTCTTGCAAAGTACTTTCCACCCCAGCCAGAACCGGAAAGCTGAGGAATGACATCACATCCTTTGTACGACAAGATTCAGAATCCCTCTGCGAAGCTTGGGAAAGGTATAAAGATTTACTCCGAAAATGTCCTCACCATGAGATTCCAAAATGGCTTCAAGTCCAAACATTCTATAATGGGCTTTCTGGAATAATGAGAACCACAATCGATGCTGCTGCTGGAGGAGCTTTAATGACAAAAGGAGAAGATCAAGCCTGGGACCTAATCGAAGAAATGGCCAACAACAATTCCTTGTGGCCAACAGAAAGAAGCATGATCCAAAGAATTGCAGGAATTTATAATGAAGTTGGAGCAAACACAGCAGTGAATACCAGCTGGATCAGATATGCAAATTTCTAGAAACACTTAGCACGCAAGTTGTGAACATCGCTGGAACCACAAGTTCACCATATGGAGGAGCACCAGAACCAAACCAACATGAAGAGACGGTGAATTATGTCAACAATTTCAACAGACAGGGGAACAATCCATATTCCAACACCTACAACCCAGGGTGGAGGAATCATCCTAATTTATCATGGAGCAACAATTCAGGCCAACAGAAAAACTATCCACCACCTGGATTCCACCAGCAGAACAAAGGCCAGGAGCATGAAAAAGAACCAGAAATGAAAGAATGGTTTGCAGAGATGTTCAAAAAGCAAGAAGCAAAATATGATGCTATGTTTCAAGCTCAAACAACATTCAATCAAAGCCAATCAACTTCTATTAAGCACTGGAGAATCAAATGGGACAACTGGCAAATGCTCAGAGTTACAGACCGCCAGGTACCCTTCCTAGCAACACAGAGCCAAATCCAAGAAACATGGGGATGAGCAATGCCATGCCATCATGTTAAAAAGCGGTACTGAAATCAACAAAGATGTTGGAGTCAATTCAACTGCTGAGGAAGTTCCAAAAGAAACAAAGCAACAGATGGAGGAAAAAGAAGCAAAGGAAAAAGAACAGATCACTCCACCTCCACCTTTTCCTCAACGTCTTCAGAAGAATAAATTGGACAAGCAATTTTCCCGGTTCCTGGAAATCTTCAAAAAGCTGCATATCAACATTCCATTTGCAGAAGCGTTGGAACAAATGCCCACCTATGCCAAATTCATGAAAGATATTCTTTCACGAAAGCGGAGATTGGGAGATGAGAGATTCGAGACGAGACAGTAGCATTATCAGAAGAATGCAGTGCTATCATTCAGAGGAAACTTCCCCCGAAGTTGAAAGATCCTGGCAGTTTCACTGTTCCTTACGTCATAGGAGAACATAACTTTGGTAAGGCTTTATGTGATTTAGGTGCTAGTGTTAACTTGATGCCTTTTTCTATTTTCAGGAAATTACAGATTGGGGAGAAACACAATGCCAACTTCAGTCTCACTGCAACTTGCTGATAGAACCGCTCGTATTTCCAAGAGGCGTAGTTGAGGATGTGCTGGTCAAGGTTGACAAATTCATTTTCCCAGCAGATTTTATTGTCCTTGATATGGAGGAAGACGCAGACGTGCCAATCATCATTGGGAGACCATTCTTGGCTACAGGTCGAACCATTATTGATGTACAAAAAAGAGGACTAACCATGAGGGTACAGGACACCAGAAGTAACATTCAATGTTTTCAAGGCCATGAATTCCCAGATGATGAAAATAAGGAGGAATTTTTCAAACTCGATGTGATACACCAGTACCGTTCAGAACTTGATGAAAACAACAAAGTTCTACTGACAAACTTAAAGCATGTCAATTACCTGTGGAGCCTGAAGATAAAGCGCACTGCGTACTGAAAGAGCCAATTCTTGCTCTACAAACAACAGAAGAGAAAAAGTTCCACCAGCTCAACGAATTGGAGGAATTTCACAATCAGCCTTTTGAAGATGCCAAATTGTACAAAAAGAAAAGGGCAAGAAAAGACATGATGAGAAGTTAGTACGCATACAACTGGAACCAGGGCAGAAGGTACTGTTAAACAAATCAAGGGTGAAATTCTTCCCATGGAAGCCAAAATCACGGTGGTCAGGTCCATTTGTGATCACCAAAGTTTTACCAAATAGAGCCGTTGAGATACATGATCCTGACGCTAACAAAACTTTCAAGGTTAAAAACAAGCGTGTCAAGCACTACTGGGGAGAATCATTTGAGCGACAAAAAGAAAGTGTCACACTTTCAGATCCAGCTTAACGTTCGAGAAGTCAAGTCTGGCTGACGACTTTAAACTTAGCGCTAGCAGGGGAGGCAACCCATGCAATTTTTGTATATATTGTGATTTGGTGTGATTTAAATTTGTGTGTGTTTAGTTTTTTTTTGCAGGTTTAGTCATTTCAAGATGGAAGAAGCTCTCGTAAATCTTCACAAGCAATTTCCTTCTCTCCCTCAAAAATCTCTAATGAAAGTTTACAAAGCTCGCTTGAAACGAATGAGACTACTGAGACTACGATCCACGGTGTGCCCAATGACATTCGTTGGGTAATTGAAGCACGAGTCCGATTGGCAGGTGAGTCTTCTGACTCTTTTATTTCACATCTGCCTGGTTTTGGAAGAAGCACTTATGCAAAGAAACGTAGAGCTAAGCAATGGGTGTTTGTTTCAAATGTGCACGATTTAATTGCAATACTCGTTGTCGTTCTTTAGGAATGGTGTCTGATAATCGCGAAGACAAAATTAAATTCATTAGGGATGGTGAGTAAGGAGTCTTTAGATGATATCTCTTCGACTCTTGAGACGCATCCCAGTGGAATATGTTCACATAGCCTTTCGCAGATTACATACACAATTTCAAAAAGAAAGACAACAGTTAAGTCTTGGGAATCTGACTCAAAAAGACCCTGTTTGCCAATTTATAGAAAATTGGATGGGAAACTTGTCCCTGACGCATAGACGTTAATCAAGCTGTAAATTCTTATACATATTATATCTCTTTGTCTTTTCCTAATAATTTTGATTTGTTTTGTTGTTTTTCTTTTATTTTCTCCGACAGGATCCAGACCTTTTTGACCATATCACGATCTATTTTACTATTTTATTACTAATCGTCCTTTGGAAGATACTTGTGCTATTTTTACTCACCCTTTTCAGGTACTATAAATTCAGCCCGTCATTGCACTTTTGAATGCATCCAGAGTTGAGAAAGAAATACATATAAAAAATGGAAGCCCTTCAGAAGACGAGTTGAAAACATCTGTGTGTTTTGCGGTAGTAGTGTTGGTACTAAACCACAATACATAGAAGTAGCACAGGATTGGTCGAGTCCATAGCTGCAAGGAAATGCACTTAGTATATGGCGGAGGAATCTTGGACTTATGGGGATCGTTTCAAAGGCTATACAAGAAGGAGGCAGTCATGTTTTGGGAATCATCCCAAAACCCTTGTCAAAGGAAAATCTTATTGGATCATCAAACGGAGAGGAACTGATCGTACCAGGTATGTCTGAACGACTGGTAGTAGAAATGATTAACGGTGCTGATGCTTTTTTATTGCTTTTCCAGGTGGCTTGGGCACATTGGAGGAAATTTTTATAGTACTATCTTGGGCGAACCTGAACATAGACCAGAAACCGCTTGGACTGCTCAACGTTGATGGATTTTATGATTTTCTTTTTGTGTGTTTCTTTGATGCCCGAAGAAATAGGTTCGTGTCAAAACCTATGAAAGAACTCCTCTTCACTGCCAGAACTGCTCCGGATCTAATAGACCAACTCATAGCCTATGAACCACAAGGTGACCCTATCCTTTCAAAGATAAATTGGTCCGAGGACGATCGTGGGTAAGAGGCGTAGGATTAATCTGGATCTTAACCTTTAATTTCCTGTAGATTTCAGCTAACCAGGTACGACCTTCTTAACTCTCCTTTTACTGTTTAAGACATTGGGGACAATGTCTCATTTAGGTTTGGGGGAGGGAATTAGTTGATCAGTACCTTGTTTTTAGTTTGTGTGTTATTTTTATTTTTAGTCCTAAATTTTTCGAAAAATACAAAAAAATTGGAAAATTTTCAAAAATTACAAAAATATTTTGTGTTTTTTTTGTTTTTTTATTCTGACTAAAAATGTGAAATTGGTAAGAGGTAGCTGAGTAAGGAGTTTCCACTTTGAGACGTATCTCAAACCTATTTCGAAACAAGTTAATTTTTGTTTATTTCATTTTGAATTATTTAATTTGTAAATTCTCCATAAAATTGATTAAAATGAATCTTCATATGCTCAGTTGACAGATATTATCAACATACATGGTAACATACAGATATGAGCTAAAATTGAAAAGTTTTGTAATATTCAGTGCTCTAGTTTAATGGAGGAAGCATCTCAAAAAGCAATGGAGTAAAAAAAAAAAAAAAAACGTATGAGATCCGAGTTATTAAGTCTGTAAGGGTGTTTTTAACACCTAGTGCCCTAAAGCCAACTGGTTTGGGAGTCACTGGCCCAAAGCTCGTTACATGGATCAAAGATGCTGCAAAAAATATATATATATCTGAAGTCAGGGTAATGAAGTCCGTAGGGATGTCTTAACACCTGGTGCCCTAAAGCCAACTGGTTTGGGAGCCACCGACCCAACACTCGTTACATAGATGGAAGATATTGTATTATAAATAAAAAAATAGAGAAAAATCAAAGAAAAAATCAGAAAAATCAGAAAAATTATTCCATTGCTCCAAAAAAGGTGTTGTTAAATCTAATAGAACTTTAGGACAAAAATATTACTCTCTTATCAACTGCACTTATGACTGTTGTGGGCAAAAATGAGTTGTTTAATTTTTTTGGCTGTGTATATGGAGAAGGTAAAAATAATCGAGAATAATTGAGAATTTACTTATTCGGTAATTTAGAATGAAACAAAACAACTATTGACTTGGAGTAGAAGTTTCACCTGATTAGTCACTAACATCTTTATTCTCTTTTCGCTTGTCTTTTCGCTTGTCTTTATTCTCTTTTCGCTTGTCTTAACGTTTATTATCTTTTTACTTTTGTAAAACGTTTTGGGTATCGTTGCTGTAAGCCCTCACGAGACTACAACTCGTCCACTAGGGACACCTAGGGGTTTAAAGGCTTGTTGCATATGCTAAATGCAACCGTGATCCCTACGAAAGTCGCTTAGTTTAATTTTATTTTTATTTTGTTGTTTTTGCTCGAGGACTAGCAAAATGTTAGGTTTGGGGGTGTGATGAGCGGAAAATATATCAATATTTACCGCCCCTTTAACTTAATATTTTGTTTAGTTTCTCGGGTTTGATGAACGTTTTGATGTGTTTTAGTTTATTTTGCAGATAAAATAATATCGGGTCTCAATGAAATCATTTAGGATGAAATATGGGTCAAATAAGGGCAATTATTGGACTTGATATTTTAATTTTGGAGATTGGAAACTTGAGAAAGGGCGTTTTGACGAAGTGTAGTTTTGGAAATTCCAGTTTTTTGCGCATCTGTCGTTTTTTGGCATAACTTTTTACTCAGATATCTGATTGAGCTGATTCAAGTTCCAAATTAAAGAAGACTCAAAGATATACAACTTTGAAGACAAAATAATTTCGAATTCGGAAGATTTCATGCCCTATATTGATGAACCATCCAGAAGTGTGTAGTGTGTAATTATTAAAGTCACTTTCAATCATTTTCAAAGCAAAAAATAAATTAATAAATAAATAATAAAAATTATCAAATCATCACCAAACATGATAAGAGATTAGTGGAGCAATTAATAATGGATTTGGTGGAGCAATTAGTGGAGCAATTAGTGGAGCAATTATAATTGATTTGGTGGATGATTTGATGGAGGCAAAATTTTGCCTATAAATACCAAGCCATTTCATTTGTAAAATTCATACTTTCTTCTAAGGAATTCCTTAAGAATACTAAGAAGATTGTATCTTATTTGTTTATATAGCCTTTAGTAATTAATTTTCGCTTTCGCATTTTATTTTCTTTACTTTTCAGTTTTTACTTTCCGCAATTTACTTTTACGCACAGTACTTTTCTTTCTTTAATTTTCAGTTTTTACTTTTCAGTAATTTACTTTTCAGCAATTACTTTTTAGCAATTTACTTTTCAGCATTTACTTTTCAGCATTTTATTTTTAGTCCTAAAATTTTCAGTATTTTACTTTATGTCTTTATTTTAATTATGTTTTTTTTTTACCCGTAAATATGTGTCATAACTAAGCCAGTTATCTGGGGTTGTGATGAAATCCAATATCACCAGTTTATAAGGGGTTAGATTATAGCTTGGGTAATATAAAGATTTATTTATTGAGTCTTAAACTTAATACTTTTTCATTAACTGGCCATTAATAAAATTGATCTGGTAAATCTAAAATGAACTAGACATAGGGATTTTAGGTTTAAGCCTTAGACTCAATAGCCCACGATCTTCCTTGAGGATAGATAACCCTTTAATAGATTTCCTTACAGGATAGGAATATACCTGTCGGGCGGGGGTAGCCATAATTGGAACTTAAACTTAATGAATCCAGATAATTTGGTTGACATAGACATATGGTTCAATTGGGTTAAACTGGGTATTTGTGTCTGACCATCGACAGAGGCTTACACATAATTTAGTGTTCCAGGTTAATAAATCAATATGTTACCCAACTATAAGATAACCACTTCATCTTTAAAATGATATTGGAAGAAATCACAACCCTATATAGTTTTTAATATTGAATTTTCTTAAAACCTATTTTCGACAAATTTATTTACTTGCTTTTAAATTTAGAATCGTCACCATTTCAAATCAATCAATCAACCTGTTAGATACTAGTAATCATTTGACCTCATAAAATTAATAGTTTTGATATTAAGTCCTCGTGGGATCGATATTTTTATACTACTTGAACGATACGTGCACTTACGTTATACGCGTGTGTTTACGCCGGTCAATCACCATAACATAACTTATTAGTTAACATCAAAACTTACCCGGTATACTTGGATGAAAGATTAAATCTACTTCTCTTATTGAAAATTATAGAGAACTTCAAAAGCTTCTCCTACAATTATTTTCTTTTGGTTAAAACTTACTTATCAAAATGCTTAAGTTTATTT
>SKCR01049303.1:0-39292 GCA_019454045.1 Zanthoxylum bungeanum
AATGGGTTGCCTGATAAATATATTGGGCTTGAGTGGTTTGCTTCCTCTCAGATTTAAGGTTCGAATCTCACTAGATGCATTTCCTTGGGGCCATGTCTCCTGGTGTAAAAAGTCAACGATTTATCATGTTATGTGCTGGGAAACTTTTAAGAATATGAAGCACATGTTCCTGAGATTAGTTGAGGTGCGTGTAAGTTGGCCCAAACACCTTGATTAAAAAAAAAACCACGAATTAACACGAAGGATCTCTTGATCTTTTGGGATCTGTTGTTTATTTTTTTTAAAGAAAAAGTATGAGTGAGCAAAATTCAAATAAATTTTTTAACTAAAAAAATTGTTTGAAAACTATATGGGCCAAAACCCTCTGAGTTAGGTGTTGATTCATTTGATTATAATCAATATAATTATATTGAAATCTGTATTATTTTATCTTTTAATTTGATGAATAATTTAATAAAAAGAATAATTCTTTATTATAAAAAACTATATATGTATATTGGGGATAGATCAACAGCACTTTAAAAGACACTAATGTTAACCCACATCGAAAGAGAATACAAGTTTAAATAATAAAGAATATTGAACATTGGTGCTATTGAATAATACTAATAACTATGTAATAATAATTTCTCAATCTTAATTTTAAAAACATTAACAACTAGCAAAATGATTGTTTACTCATCTGATTCTATTCGTATTAAAGAGGATATAAATTTAAAAATAATCGATTCATTTAATAAATGAATTAATTTGAATTCGATTCATTTATTAAAATCAAATAAGAATTTAAAATCATACACATATTCATTTATTCATTTAAAATTCGTGTCGATAAGTGCCGTCATATTATTATGACAATGAGTTATTTAAAATAAGCATATTTCTCCAATGATCTTCAATGCTTAGGGGACATGCATTTACTCTTTGTTGCTATGAGAATATGATGTTGCTTTGCAATACAATGAACTCCAATTGCTTCTTCTCACTCTAACTGATGGATTACAAGTTGTGTGTTTTTTTTTTTAAAGAAGATATTATATGTGAAGCCCCAATTGTACCACCTCATATGTGTTATTGTTGTCTCTTATTAGTAATATGATCAATGGTTCTAACTGGTACAACAATCATTATGTAAATAAACCAATATGATAAAAGCAAATCATATACAAACAAATTACAAGCTTTATTATAAAAATTGACATGTAACTTATTTCAACATAAAACGATCACCATGACCTAATCTCTTGACACAATAATTTACTAGTAGACTTGTAGCTCTTAATAAAAAGACTTCAAAATTATCATTTTTTTTAACCTGATAAATAACGTAAATATTGTTTATCATGAAAATTTTGAAATCGTTTTTTTTTTCACGTGAAGTTTCATATGTGTTCACTTTTTCAAATTTATGAGATGAAAAAAAGATAATTTTCCTTAAATTAATATTTAATTTATATACTTTTCCACTCTATCAAGTGAAAAAGTTAATAATTTTCAAACTATAGATAGACAAGAGAAGTTTAGTGGTAAATGGCTTAGGATTTGATTGCCACGTCTTGAGTTCGAGTTCATAGAGTGTATTTCTCATAAGAGCCCGGGAAAACCAGGAGTTTTACCTGCTCCGCTTAAACGCAAGTCGGGTGATTTGAAGGTGAGGTTTCCAAAAAAAAAAAAAGTAGAACAGAGAATAAAATCAAAGTTTTTGTGATAATCAATATTACACTATTTATCAGGTGGAAAATTAATAATTTCTCTGATAAGATTTGGTTTCAAACATGTAAAGGGTCCATGAAAAATCAAACAAAAAGTATTTTTCCATTAGGTTGGGTTGATTTCATGGATCATTTTGAAGCTGTTATGTTCTATTCATTTCACAATTTTATTTAGCATTCATGTCATAAAAATTCAACTAATTTTAAGTTGGTTGTCAAAACTTAACACAATCATCCTATTTTATATGGACTTAAGAATGAAAATGCAAAAAAAAAAAAAAAAAAAAAAAAAATTATAACTTAAACACTGGGTGGAGTTGAAAGGTTTCACGTAAATTTTAAAATCGTTAATTTTTTCACGCGAAATTTTAAATGTATTCCATTTTTCATTTTTATGCGATAAAAACGGATAATTTTTTTCTTAATTTAATATATAATTGATACAGTTTTTTTAGTTTATCCCATGAAAAAATTAATAAATTTTAAATTACAGATAGAAAAGAGAATAGATTCAAAGTTTTCGTGATAAATTATACTTGCGGTATTTATTATGTGAAAAATGATAATTTCCCTAATAAGACTAGTTTCAAACATGCAAAGGGTCCATGAAAAACCAAGCAAAAAGTATTTTTTCCATTAGGTGAGATCTATTTCATGGATTATTTGATTATATTATGTTCTATTCATTTCACAATTTTATTTAGAATTCATATTATAAAGATTCGATTAGTTTTAAATTGGTTTCCGAAACTTAACGCTACCCTCCTATTTTGTTCGGACTCAAGACTGATAATGAAAAAAATATTATAACTTAGACATTGGGTGGAGTTGGAAGGTTCCACGAATAGATATATTTATAATCATTTGTAAGCCACACAGAGTATGAACCTGATATGCCAATTCAACCCTTGTATATACAATTTACAAAATCATATATAAATTCTTATCATTTTTCCACAAACTTTCGACTTTATAATGGCATCTTCTTTTGGGAAAAAAATTATAATGGAACAGAGATATCACGTCATCCGTGAAATAATTTAATGACATATTGTCACGCATGTTAAAATATTAAGAAATAATTAAAAAAATGGATATTAAATCATAAATATAATTTACTAATTTGTTGATAATATCATGTCGTCTCAATTACATAAAAAAAAAAAATCACACCTTTTTGATAAAAAATAATACACTCACACACACTTTTCCCTAAACTTTTACAAACTCTCTCACGGTAGCTACAGCGATCTACTGTAGATCACTGTAGCTACCTTGAGAGAGTTTGTAAAAGTTTCAGTGTGTGTAAGTGTATCATTACTCCTTTTTGATACCATAACAAGTAGTTTCTCTAATTCAACTTTATCATTTTGAATAAAGAAAAAACCCCGAAAAAAATAAAAACAGACACACACTCAGAATTATGTACACTTGCAACATGTTAAACCCCAGCTGGTTTGGTTGTTCTTCTTCTCTTTCCTTTGAATGATTTTTTTTTTTTTTTTTTTGGGATTCATTTTCTTATCCTTGGAAATGAAGATTCAAGAATGACTGGCAGTGCTACCCATGAAACTGCAAGAAGTGGTGAATTTCTTTGATGGGTGCAACATGGGCTCAAGATCATCTACATTTGGATGTGGGCGCTTGAGCTTATAATTGTTCTCCATATTGTTTGGAACTGAAGAGTAGTTCAACTGAGGCAGTTTCTGACTCAAGAAACTGTTAGTAAAGCTTGTGTTTGTGTAATTTGTGGTGCCATTGTTGAAGGAATAAAGGTGCTGCTGGTCTAGCATTCCGGAAGTAGTGATCAACAGAGGATTGGATTCAAATCCGGAAGGAATATTCGTTTGGTTTTCGGATAGAATATTACTCAGCATTGAGTAGTCCATGGCATCCATTAAGTTGTAGAAGGATGAAGATTCCTGAGGATTGAGTGTGTTGTTTTGAATGGGATTTTTCAAGATTGGTATATGGGTATCATCATGAATAAATTGTTCATCTTCTGCTTCTTGATAATGATCACTTACTGTCGCAGCTGATGATGTTGGCAGAGAGACATGGGACTTGCGGTAGATCCGGCAAAGAACCCAATCATCCAACTGGAAAAAATAAAATTTTAAAATGAGTATTTATTAAAATATTATTATGGAAATGCTCAAAAACCACACCTTCATAAAATTTGGATTACTAAAAGACCGTCTAGATACGATATTCAGCAATACAATTAGATGATCTGGCAAAATGATATAAGGTGCATACCCTCATGGAAGAATCTTTAGACCTCATTGGCTTGGTGTGATTAAAATTGTTGGGGCTATCGGCCAGACGATATTCATGCATAATCCAATTAGTTTTAACTCCCTTAGGAGGCCTGCCTTTGTAAAACACAAGAGCTTTCTTCACACCAATGTTTGCTTGAGCTCCCATGGATGATGCAAAGATGATCTTATCAGTGCCTGTCGCCTTCCAATACCCAGATGCTGCTGCCCTGTTCGGCCTGGCTCCATTCGGATACTTTCGATCTCTAGGACTGAAAAAGTACCACTCTTTCTCACCAAAGGTAGCTTTGGCTGATCATTGATCAAACAACAACAACACAAACAAGAAATAATTCATTTTTACGTGAATATGGTGATACTATTCTATTAACAAATAAATGGTTCGTTTTACTTTTGATTTTTTTTTAAACAGACTGTTTCTACGAGTTAAACCTATGACCTTCAGGTCATAATGAAATAATTTTACCGTTACATTAAAATTTATCATATGTTCTATTAATAAATGGATGGGAAAAAATTACAAACCTGGTAAATCCCATGGATCAAACTTGTAGATATCAACATCAGCTATGATGGAAACTGAGAGAAGAGTAGATGCAACCTTTTTCTTGAGATAATAAAGTATGAGTTCCTCATCAGTTGGGTGAAACCTAAACCCTGGTGGCAGGGCTGATTCTGGGTTCTTAATGTAAACCATTATTAAAACTATATATATATATATAAAATTAAAATCTCTAAGCTAACTTTAAACTAACCCGATATAGATATGTGTATAAACTTGATAAAATGAACAAGCTTTAGGTTAGCTCTCCAAGAATGGGTATGAACCAACTCAAAGAGATATAGAAAGGAAGAGAGAAAAGGATTGAAATTTTTGGGAAAAGGGGATGGAAGGCCATTTTATGGTTGTGATAATTTGTCTTCAAGTTAAAAAAAAAAAAAAAAAAAAAAAAAAAAAAAAAAAAAGAAAAGAAAAGAAAAGAAAAGGATTAGGTCAAAGAAGAAAGAAGATTTGGCAATTCATTATCTAGTCAAGTGATGATACCTTCTCAACTTTTATCGTGCGTTGTAAGAGTGAATTTTTTTTACTAACTATTTGAAAATAGAATTGTCGAAATCAAATATTTAGACTATCTTATTGTCATAAATTTATTTTAGATATTTCAAAGAAGAAAGAAGAATTCGCAAACCACTATCTAGTTAAGTAGTCAATACCTTCTTATGTTTTATCGTGTGGTGTAAGAGTGAGATTTTTTCTTCTAAATATTTGAAAATAGAATTGATAGATATTAAATATCATATATCTAATTTATGAGATTTATAGACTAATGATTCTAAAAGACATGAAAAAAAATAATCATCAAAAGTACATCATTTTGGTCTCTATTTTTTTAATTTATTATCAAAATGACATTATTTGATAATAATTTTGTCATCGTTTTGTTTTGATTTAGTCTCTTTAATATTTTTTCATCATAAAAATCAGTTTCATAATTAACTTTGAAGAGGACCCACGAAGCCAGTCGTGGCATTTGGCTTTATAGGGCTTTGATTTTATTGGTTATTGCTTTCACAGAGTCTTTGTATTCCCCACAAATAGAAAGGTGGCGGCTGATCAAAAGAATGAAGTTGATCTTCTGACATCGTAGTTTCTTTGGATCAAAACTTCACACGTACCCCCCCTTCAATTTTTAGCAATTGTGGCAGTCCTAGTCATCATGCCGTAAATATGTTACTCTCTTGATTACTCACACTTTTCTATCTTTATAATTGTTGTATTTAACAGCCGATTAAATTGAGATAATTTTAATCGATTAATCGATCGATTTTTGATTTCTCGAAAAGTATGAGATTTTATTTTTAAAATATTTTTAATTTTTCAAATTCTTAAAAAATTTAATTGATGATTATATGTGAAAAAGATATTGATTCCGTTGGAAATGGTAAAAAATAGTGAAAATATATTTTAATTTAAAGAAGTAGTTTTTATTAAAAAAACTCAATCAAGATAGAAGCTTTCTTATTTAATTCAAACCAAACTTAAAAATTTGTATTTAGTCATCTAATAATAAAATTACCAAAAAAAAAAAAAACACACAAGCAATTAACCCAAAAAACACCCCTCACGCAACTTGGGGGCGTGTTTCAATAATTTTTTTACACTTTCATTTTTAAATGTAAATATCTCCCAGAATATAAAGTATTTCATGAAAAAAATTACATATTATCGATTTACAAATTATAAATTTTAGAACAAGATCAATTGTCGATATGTTTCGGAAAAAGAGATAAAAAATGACTTATATTATAAAAGAATGATAATTTTAAATTAGTCATTTTCAAATAATCGTATCTATTTCATCTATACTTACAAAGTGTGTCTTACAAGCAACCATCATCTCATCACTAACTTCCATCACCAAAAAGTGATGTGAATGACAAGTGGTGTGACTTGTGGGCCCCACTCGAATTCAAAATCCGAGTGGGCCCGCAAACACTTCCGGGCTCGGGTTCGTTAATTCTGAATTAACGGATTTTCCGTTGCGACGTAATTAAATTAAATTTAATTAAATAATTATGTCTAGCAAAATTACTATTAAAGTCGCTCGCGAATTAATTCTAAATTAATTCGTTCGCCAGAATTAAAATCCAATTTTAATTCCGTTATGAAATCTAATTTCATTTAATATATCAAATATATTATTTAATCGATTAATTTCAAATTAATCGTTCTCTCTCTTCTATTGAATTTTATCCCAGATAAAATCTCACCGTAAATAATCCTAGATTAATTTTATCTCACTTCTAATTAATCCCAGATTAATTATGTTCGAGTCATACATCATCGGTGAATCTTCGAGAAGCGACCCATGAGATCCCTGGATATGTTGGCAGTAAATCTGGTTGTCGAACTATCCGAACATGTGCGTACCTCGTACCACGTTTTTACCGATTTACGAGACATGGTTGGCTTCTAGCAAAGCGTCGTGCCTACCCAATTCTCCAGAAATATTCTTAAAGGAAAATATAATCTTTGTCAGGCGTAGTATACGTAGTATTGCGTATTGCGATCCAGTATCTGATGTCACATGCAAGGCCTGTGGCTGGAATAGTGTCTGCCCCGTACGAAGCATATATCGGATCATAAACAACTAGTCTCTATAATCGGATAATCATGACCTTATCATATTATCCCGATAGTTGCAACATAATAGAGAACCAGTTTGTATCTCTGCGTTATCATCATCTCCATATGACTGAAGTGATACTTCTGTTTTGACATCACGCCCAATACACTACGATTCTCAATAAACCCAGAAGAGGCGTACACAGAACCTGTTAAAGTCCCGGACGACCAAAACTAAAGCGTATTGATTGTCGCAAGTAGTAGCGATGCAAGTCTCATGTTAAGACCAAATACACCTACCCTGAAGTGGATTCCCATAAACACATAGTCATATTACCAATGTGATTCCGCGGGGTCTATCCAGAGCGAAGCTGTTTTCGTACCATCGGTAAACACAACCTCCTATCACACTTGCATAAGTATCCAATACTTAAATATATGAGAACTATGCTGTTACGCTTCCATAACACGCACAAGTGCAATACTAGTCTATTCTGCATTATCGATGTCCAGTCTCGATAATACTACGACTAGAGATATTTAATGATTAAACCTTTATGGATTGATATTGTCTCATATCTTATAATCTGGAACTAATCATAAGGACTTTTATCATTTATATATATAAGTAATCTAATTACAAAATGATAAAATGCAATTTCCATTGTTACATAGTTAATTTGTACAAAAACCACAATGTCTTTTACAAATAGTGACGCTATGGGTCATAATTGTCCAACAATCTCCCACTTGGCCTATAGCCAGTCACTCAAGCATCTAACACCTGAACTATGTACATGTCGCTCAAACTTTTGCTGAGGAATATCTTTCGTCAGCGGATCTGCAATGTTGTCCTCTGATGCGACCTTCTCGATCTTCACATCGCCCCGATGTATGATCTCACGAATCAGATGGAAACGTCGAAGAACATGCTTGGATCGTTGATGAGACCGCGGTTCCTTAGCCTGCGTTATAGCCCCGTTATTGTCACAATACAATTAAACGGGCTCAGCTGCTAACGGAACTACTCCTAATCCAATTAGGAATTTACGGATCTAAACTGCCTCTTTTGCTGCTTCAGCTGCAGCAATGTATTCCGCTTCTGTTGTTGAATCGGCAACAATCTCTTGCATGAAAGATTTCCAGCTTACTGCTCCGCTGTTCAAACAAAATATGTACCCGGATTGTGACTTACAGTCACTTTATTGGTTTGGAAACTTGCATCGGTATACCCAGTTACCTCAAGTTCTCCATCTCCATAGATTAAGAAAGCATCCTTAGTTCGTCTAAGATCGACTATACATGCTCAAAACATATGAGACATCAGGTCGCGTACATATCATGACATACATGATCGATCCGACTACCGAGGCAAACGGGCTCCGACTCATGTTGTCTCTCTCATCTTGAGTTTTAGGACACATGTCCTTAGATAGAGTGACATCATGTGACACTGGCAACAGTCCCCTCCTAGACTGTTCCATGTTGAATCTCTTCAACACTTTGTCAATATATGTGCTCTGGGAGAGTCCAAGCAGCTTTCTAGATCTATCCCGATAGATCTTTATTCCCAAAATAAAGGCTGCTTCTCCCAGATCCTTCATGGAGAATTTTAATGAAAGCCAAGCTTTCACCGATTGTAGCATGGGAATGTCATTGCCTATTAGCAATACATCATCAACATAAAGGACAATGAATGTCAGTGCGCTCCCACTAACCTTCTTATATACACAATGATCATCCTCGTTTTGAACGAAATCATATTCTTTTATGATCTCATCAAAATGTTGGTTCCAAGAACGCGATGCTTGCTTCAATCCATAAATGGATCGATTTAACTTATAAACCTTTTTCGCATGTTTTGGTACGACAAAATCGTCAGGCTGTTGCATATAAACATCCTCCAAAAGGTTTTCGTTAAGGAAAGCGGTTTTGACGTCCATCTGCCATATCTCGTAATCAAAATATGCAGCAATAGCAAGCACAATCCGAATGGATTTAATCATGGAAACGGGTGAAAAAGTTTCGTCGTAATCGACAACATGTCGTTGACGATACCTCTTCGCTACAAGCCTAGCTTTGTACATTTGTATGTTGCTATCCATGTCGGTCTTCCTCTTGAAGACCCACTTGCAACCAATAGGCTTTACGCCTTCTGGTGCATCAACCAATGTCCAAACTTGGTTGGTGTACATGGAATCAATTTCGGACTTCATGGCATCTTGCCATAAACCGGAGTCGATACCTTGTATCGCTTCCTCATACGTAGTCGGTTCGTCTTCCTCAATAAGATTAATATCTACATGAGGTGAGATCAGAAACCCATACCTCTCAGGTTGTTTTCTGACTCTCTCCGACCTACGCGATTCTTGTGTATTCGAAGATTGTGGTACAGTCTCATCCCTGATGAACTGTTCATGTTTCGTTAAGGATTCTGTGCCAGGAATAGTATCACTCTGATTTTCATCGAGTTCTACTTTCCTCCCACTGACCACTGCATTTAGGAATTCCTTCTCAAGGAAAACCGGATGTAGAGCAACAAATAATTTGTTCTCTTGTGGGTGATAGAAGTAATATCCTTTGGTTTCCGTAGGATATCCTACAAATAGGCATTTATCTGATTTGGGTCTAGTTTGGTACCTTCCAAACTTTTGACATATGCCCAGCAACCCCAAATCTTCAGGAATGAGAAACCCGGTTTCTTTCCTGTCCATATTTCATACGGAGTCTATTGAACAGACTTTGACGAAACCTTATTCAAAATAAGTTTTGCACTGTTCAATGCATATCCCCAGAAGGAAATAGGTAGCTCTGTGTGACTCATCATAGACCTTACCATGTCCAACAAAGTTCGGTTTCTCTGTTCGGACACACCGTTTAATTGCGGTGTTCCGGGAGGAGTCCACTGTGAAAGAATACCATACTCTTTCAAGTAATCGAGAAACTCATTGCTCAAGTATTCGCCACCACGGTCCGACCATAATGTTTTAATACTTTTGCCGGTCTGTTTTTCTACTTCGTGTCGAAACTCTTTGAATTTCTCAAAGGTTTCCGACTTGTGTCTCATAAGATACACATAACCATAACGCGATGCATCATCCGTAAAAGTTACGAAGTATTCATATCCACCTCTAGCCTGGCTAGATATGGGCCCACATACGTCACTATGAACAAGGGCTAACCGTTCGGTAGCACGTGCACCTTTACCGCTAAAAGGTGTTTTAGGCATTTTGCCTAATAAACAAGAATCACAGACGTCATATGAATTTGGATCAAATCTGTCCAAGTATCCACTCTTCGAAAGTGTGAATATGCGAGTCTTGTTAATGTGTCCCAGACGAAAATGCCACATATAAGTGTCATCTTTGTTATTTAATTTAAGCCTTTTGTTTGTTACATTATATGTTTGAGATTAATTTATATTCAAAATATAAAGACCATTATACACATCAGCACTGCATATCTCCATATCATTTTTATACATAAAACACCCAGAGTTTCTAAAAACAAAAGTATAGCCACATTGGGCCAATAAAGATACATATATAATATTCCTAGTCAAACTAGGTACATAATAACAGTCTGAAAGATTAAGTACATGCCCCGAAGGCAGTTCCAAAATATAAGTCCCAACGGCCAAAACGGTGACTCGAGTCTTATTTCCAACGCGGAGGTCAATCTCTCATGAGGCCACTCTCCTGCTAATCCGCAGATCCTGCACATCAGTACATATATGAGTACCACAACCAGAATCAAAAATCCAATTTTTAATACTAGAAGTAGACATGTTTATTTATATAACAAACATACATGAAGCCGTTGTCTTGCCCACTTTGATTTCCTTCATGTGCGCCTTGTACTCACGGCAGTCACGCTTCAAGTGACCCGTTTTCCACACTGCAGGCATACATCTTGGGATTTGTCCTTAGCCTTCCCAGAAGACTTTGACGATTTGGCCTTGCCCTTCTTCTTCTTCTTCTTTACACCTCAGTTGCCTTCGGCCAAGCCTTGGGAGACTGGGATGTTGAAGCGAAGTACGCCTCACACTTTTTGCCATTCATCAGCTCTTTTTCTGCTTCACGCAACATTGCCATCAGCTCTCCAAGAGTATGGTCTTGGTTCATCATATTGTAGTTCATGATGAACCCGCTCCAGCTGTCAAGAAGAGACTGCAAGATCAAATCTATAGAAGTCTCAGCCTCAAAGGTTATGCCTAGCTGACCCAGCTGTTCAATGTTAGCAATCATCTGTGACACATGGTGCTCAACAGACGACCCTCTGACATTCGTGAGCGAAAGAGCTTTTTCTGCAATTCATACCTTTGCGATCTAAGGTTAGATCGATGAAGGTCTTTCAATTTTGCCATCATAGTATAGGGATCCAATCCCTTATTTTGGCGACGAAATTGAGGGGTCATCGCAGCGAGCATGACAGATTGAGCAGTTGAGTTGTCATCGCTATGAGTCTTCCAAAGCTCAAGCTTAAGCGGCTGCTCATTTCCGGGCTTCGGCCCGAGAGGTCTCTCTATCGTATATAGCATCCTCTCAGCCCCCAGGACAATCTTGAGGTTCATATCCCAATCAGGAAAGTTCGCGCCATTAAAGACATTTTCACCCATGATAATGTCTCTAACCCCGATCTTTCCAGTCATCTTAATTGCAATAGTCAAACTATTCAATTAACGATATTTGGGTACAGTCCAACTGTTACAAGAAAAATAATAAAATATTAGTCCAACTAATAAATATATAATTGACGAAATAATTTGAAAGCGCGTAATGCCAAGTATTTGAACGAAATTGCAAATTCAATACTGGTCTCCCACTATTTTTCGGCGAGCCTCTAACCCTCTGTTGAGTACTCGGGAAACCTAGTTTCCTAGTGGGCTAGGATCCCGTTAAATAACACAACCTTGACTTTGGCCAACAAGTTGTATGATATTTAACTAGGTAGATCTCTAAGATCAATTGGATCTCATCCAATTCCTAGATCCGGTAGGTGGACCTCCAAGTCCGAAATATATATACAATATATATGCCAATATATCCAATATATTTTCCTAACCTTTTCCTCTGAATCAACTAAGCCTTGGTTTTGGCTCAACAAGCTTAATGATTCCAGTTAAGCGGGACCCATTGACTTTGGAAAGCTTCGTAATCGATGTCGATGAACAAGAAGTGATCTTGACTTTGGCCAACAAATCACAACTTGGGTAAGATATACGATATGAAACAAAGCCTTCATGATTCAAACACATCCGCGATGGAAAAAGGTCTTGACTTTGGCCAACAAACCAGTGCCAATCTTGGATCTTGAGAATGAATCATTAAATGGAAGGAAAACACTTAATATTTGATTGAGGATTTTTCGCGTAATTGGAAACCAATTAATTATCTTTGATTAGGTCTCATCATACACCCTTAAGTATGCATTCTAAAAGCATAATAAGGCGCAGTAAATAAATTAATAATGATATGCGGATGGATATCTCACAAATTGTTCCTAGAACAAATCACTCTTTTTCCTCTCCCCGGCTAGCACTATTCTAACTTCTACCCAATTACATAATACAATAAAGAAACCTCATTACATTGAGGGGAATGAGTGAGAAGAGAATTACAAAGAATCGAGAGATAAAGGCTGGACACGCATGTCCAATTTAATAAATTCTAAATTTATTACAACAATTTCCAAAATTGCCCTCACCCATCTAATATCCATCCGATATACATTATTCATACAACACATCCATGTATTCACACAAAGCATGTTATTCAATCAATCTAATCCAATTAATTAATCTTTGAATAAAGTGATCATCCAATGTTCAAACAACGATTTGATTTGCGCGAGTCCAACTCGTTTAAGAATAAGTACTCAAAGTACGAATTCTTGAATAATATCGAACTACAATTTTAAATCCGATTTATTTGTATTCAATACTAATTCTATATTTAATTCAAATTAAATCATTACACTTTAATAATGTGCCTTTACGACTTAGATTCTAAATCTAATCTTAATGGGTCTCAAAGCCCAATTAACATCCAATGTCAATTTAATTAAAGTCCAATGGGCTTTCAATTAATTTCTTAAGGCATGGACTTTGGCAACTAAAGCCCAATAAGGAATCACCCTTTGCCACAAAATTAATTTTGGCCCATTAGGCACAATATTAATTATTTAAAGCCCATTTATTATATTTAGACTTAATGGAATGGTTTTAGGCCCAATTTGGAATCCAATTGTCCTAAACCAACTTGGCCAAAACAAGCCCATTAGGCCCAAATACAACATTTTAGCCCAATTTCATTTTAATCCTAATTAATTAAATTCTAATATTCCAAATTTCACAATTTAATTAATTAAAGTGTTTAGCCATGATTAATTATTTAAATTAATATTTCCAAAATACCAATTTACATAATTAATCATGCTTTATTATATTCAATACATGTCCAACATTATTGAATACAAAATCAAGTCATTAACATGCTCCCAAGGTCACGGTAATATGATATTTTTATATCCGGTTTTGATTTCATTTCACTCCAATTAAATCACAAATCAATATATATCATGTCTTTAAACACATCCAATGGTCTAAAAAACAAAATTACCATGATCTAGAAAGGTCCATATGTTCGGCCAAGCCTAAGTATTTGGGGGAAAATTAATCCAATAATTTTTCATCAAATTGATCATGCATAACACTTAGTTATCATTATGTAAGCATACTCAAATAAATAATTTGATCAAAGCATTCTCAAATAAACAATATCCAAATTCAAGTATATAAACCCTAAGTTCATTTCATGCTCAAGATTGGCTCTGATACCAATTGTTGGGTTTCTAAGGTCAAACCAAGGTCATTTTAAGCATGAAATCATGTGAATACGAAAATAAGTATAGCGGAAATATACTTACAAATATCGGTTGTAGGATGTGTAGAGTTAAAAAAATTTGCTCTCTTTGAAGTTTTTCCAAGCTCCTCCAAAGTTGTGTATCAAGCTCCAAGCTTTATCTTTGATTCCAAGCTCAATGGGAAAAGTTTCCTTAACACCTTAGTATGATTATTTGATGTGTGCTAGCACTTGAAAAATTGCAACAATTCTTCCTTTCCTTCTTTGGCTAAGAGCTCACGGCAATGGAGGGTGGGAGAGAGAGAGAAATTTTCAATTTTTGTTTTAATTGAAAAAGTGAATTGATTTTCCAAAAACCAAAAACATATACCAAATCCAATTTGGTAAATGTCACTCAAGCTTTTCATTATTAAAACAAAGTGTGTCTTACAAGCAACCATCATCTCATCACTAACTTCCATCACCAAAAAGTGATGTGAATGACAAGTGATGTGACTTGTGGGCCCCACTCGAATTCAAAATCCGAGTGGGCACGCAAACACTTCTGGGCTTGGGTTCGTTAATTCTGAATTAACGAATTTTCCGTTGCGACGTAATTAAATCAAATTTAATTAAATAATTATGCCTAGCAAAATTACTATTAAAGTCGCTCGCGAATTAATTCTAAATTAATTCGTTCGCCCGAATTAAAATCCAATTTTAATTCCGTTATGAAATCTAATTTCATTTAATATATCGAATATATTATTTAATCGATTATTCCAAATTTCTCTCTCACTTCTCTCTCTTCTATTTGAATTTTATCCCAGATAAAATCTCGCCGTAATTAATCCTAGATTAATTTTCTCTCACTTCCAATTAATCCCAGATTAATTATGTTCGAGTCATACATTATCGGTGAATTTTCGGGAAGCGACCCATGAGATCCATGGATATGTTGGCAGTAAATTCGGTCGTCGGACTATCCGAACATGTGTGTACCTCGTACCACATTCTTACCGATTTACGAGACATGGTTGGCTTCTAGCAAAGTGCCGTGCCTACCCAATTCTCCAGAAATATTTTTAAAGAAATATATAATCTTTGTCAGGCGTAGTATACGTAGTAATGCATATTGCGATCCAGTAACTGATGTCACATGCAAGGCCTGGGGTTGGAATAGTGTCTGCCCCGTACGAAGCATATATTGGATCACAAGCAACTAGTCTATATAATCGGATAATCATGACCTTTTCATATTATCCCGATAGTTGCAACATAATAGAAAACCAGTTTTGTATCCCTGCTTGATCATCATCTCCATATGACTGAAGTGATACTTCTGTCTTGACATCACACCCAATACACTACGATTCTCAATAAACCCAGAAGAGGCGTACACAGAACCTGTTAAAGTCCCGGACGACCAAAACCAAAGCGTATTGATTGTCGCAAGTACTATGCAAGTCTCAGGTTAAGACCAAATATACCTACCCTGGAGCGGTTTCCCATAGACACATAGTCATACTACCAATAGGATTCTGCGGGGTCTATCCAGAGCGAAGCTGTTTCCGTACCATCGGTAAACACAACCTCCTATCACACTTGCATAAGTATCCAATACTTAAATATATGAGAACTATGTTGTTACGCTTCCATAACACGCACAAGTGCAATACTAGTCTATTCTGTATTATCAATGTCCAGTCTCGATAATACTATGACTAGGGATATTTAATGATTAAACCTTCGTGGATTGATATTGTCTCATATCTTATAATCCGGAACTAATCATAAGGACTTTTATCATTTATATATATAAGTAATCTAATTATAAAATGATAAAATTCAATTTCCATTGTCACATAGTTAATTTATACAAAAACCACAATGTCTTTTACAAATAGTGACACTATGGGTCATAATTGTCCAACAATTTATTGGACTGACCTGCACACTGACGAGAATAGAGCAGAACTTTTAACATATGACCCAACTAAAAGAATATAATATTTTAGTAATATCTTTTATTTGTCACATGGAACCTTACATCTTTAATTATAATCTTCTTTTTGTCTTATTTATTTGTTTAATTATTGCTTTATTACTATGATTGTTTTGTCGCTCTATTATTATCATAATTAGTGGTATACATGGTCATATACTTTATGGTTAATGGTTTCAAGCATGCTATACCCCTGATATTTATTGCTATGCATGATTTTGCGCTTTTATCTTACACAACATATCCAGCCAGACTTCCAGCAAGTCCCGATGGACATTAATGTTAAATCCGGCCGTACATTAATTTCAAAGCCGGGCCGAAAATATATATATTCTTATCTGTTTAATTCGCGTTGTATTATGATGTTCATTGCTTCTAGATATTTACATATATTTTTATTAATTTACTGCTTTTATTATCCATGTTTGCGCTATTGTGTGTCTTTAAATTATTGTTGCATGATTCTTACATTATAAGATATGTGGATCCTCTTTTGAGCTGGATATTATATTGGCATCAGTAAGGGACCATTCCAAACCCAAACGAGCTTAAGGTCGAACCTTTCGAGGGATGTAGTGCGGCCTTAAATTATTCCCAGTGTCTTATACTGGGTGGCACCTCCTTTTTTTCCCAGTTAGTTCTTTGTGGACTATCCGTACTCTCTACAGGCTGTGAGCCCAACAGTGTCGTGGTCTCCGACTTCATAGGTATAATAGTAAACCCTATTTCGCTCCTACAATGATGCATAATGAGTTGCATCACGACGCGAGGTGCCTCTAGTTGGCGTCGCGATGCACATTGCCTTGTTGTGCCTTGAAGCCAATCCCATGACCAATTTCATTTTGTTTAGGTCTTGCCCTAGGATGTCAGATAACGCCCTAAGCTTTCATGTTAGTAAGGGGCACATGCATTATTCATGTGTATGTTTAAGATTATAAATATTCAGGTGTGTTAACCATATTTGAAATTATGCTTTATAGATTCTATGCAGGAGAATCTATCCAGTTCCATTTGAGCACGCGAGCATTAGAACATCGGTTATGTGAGTGAATGTTATTTCTGTTATTATGTTTCTAAGTTATTATGATGATGATATACTTTGTTACAGTTCATGTATTATAGTTACGATTTATGTTTCATTATTACAGTTCATATTGTCCAAAGTCATGTATGTACGTTTTCAGTTTATATTTTCATGTTACATATTTACGATCCACGTTTTCAATTTGTATACACACATTACGTGTATGAAATTTACGTTTTCAGTTTGTATGTTCCCGTTTTAGAAGTACTGATTAGAAAATCTGTTCGGACAGCGTTCATCCCATACCTATTATAAAATAGGTAATGAATTCACTATGAGCATTATATACATATGTAACACCCCGGTTCAAGACCACGGGCATCCAACATCATTTTCGATTCAAGTCCATGAGCATTTAGCATCATTTTGCCTTTATTTGGGCTCTGGGATCGGTATACCAGTCACTATATCGGCATACCCATGGCCTATACTTTGATATACTTTTTGGGATCGGCATGCCGATGTCCCTCTATTTTGACATGCTTTCTGGAACTGACATATCGGTGTCCATGTCACTATATCGGTTATTAAACCAATCTCTACACTTCAAATTGGGCTTTGGAACCGGCATACCAGTCACACTTGGGTTTATATATAACCCATTCGCCATCATTTTCTTCATCGTTTCTTCTCTTCCTCTCAGCTTCCCACCGATTTTTTGCCTTAAATCAAGCTTAAAGCTTCATTTTTCATGCATTTCCAAACATCCAATGAAGCATTTAAGTTCCCTAACTTCAATTTTTGCATTTGTTTTGTATTTTACTATGGATTTTTTTATGTTAGGGTTAAAACCCATTTGTGACCCATGTATATTTTTCATAATTTTATATGATTACTAAGTTAATCATGTTTAGATTGATGCTTATTAACATGATACTTGCATAATTTGAGTTGAATCATATTGTATGCCATGGATTGAGTAAAACCTAGAAATTGATAGTTTTTGTCATGTTATGGAATTTTGATTTGGGGTTTGATTTTCATGATTATGGATTTATATAAACCAGAGTCATGCTATTGTTGTTGATGTTATGATTTGAATCATGATTTTGGGTGCCAAGTTGTTAGGTGTGTAATTAGAGGTTTAGTCACAAGCTATCACTTTCTGGTGTCGTTGGATGTCGTAATCGAGAGTCGGACTGGTTTTGCAACGTAATGCCCATTTCCGGACATACTTCACATTTGTTCCATGTTGGGAAACGCTTTAGGTTTCCTTGTCAGTATAGTCACACGCAACATTCACGTGCATGTTTAGGATCTTAAGGTTCGAGTATGCTAACTGTACTTAAATACATGGTAGATTCTATGCAGGAGGATCCTTTAGGCTCCATTCGAGTACATGGGCATTAGAACATTGGTGCTATGAGTGAATGCTTTCACACTTATGTTTCATGTTATTTATATTGTGAT
This sequence comes from Zanthoxylum bungeanum, assembly GCA_019454045.1. Classification (NCBI taxonomy): domain Eukaryota; kingdom Viridiplantae; phylum Streptophyta; class Magnoliopsida; order Sapindales; family Rutaceae; genus Zanthoxylum; species Zanthoxylum bungeanum. Next base: position 18,460 of record SKCR01049303.1, read on the forward strand.
ACACTACGATGTATGTGTTATGATTTATGAACTACGATTTAGGATATATATAATTTATGTCTCATGCTTCACGAGTTATGTTAATTTTTACAATTTATATTTTATAAGTTAGCAGTTCATGTATATATGTTTATGAATAATATTTTTACGAGATAAGTATGCTGTACGTGCCAAATTTGGGCCAGGGGTAAAATTGTCTTTTCACGTCAAAATTCAATACCAAAAGCCCACAAATATTGGCCCTTAAAAACCATATTGGAAGAACCCAGCCCAAAAGACTTTATTCCATCGGTACATAACGCTACAAATGAAAAGCCAAATAAGTAGACAGCATAAAACAATTGTTACTAACTATTCCTTTTTTTCTAAAAACACAAACACATGCAAATATTCTTCCACGCCGAAAGTTGAATCCAAAGCACGTTGTGGGCTCATCTGCTAGAGAGGTCAGCACTTATCACAGCTACAGAGTAATCTCTTTTCAGATCTATAAAAGGGGAGATAATTCAAAGTTCTAGAGAGGCTTCTCGATGGCTTACTAGCTACTGTTCGTAGACAAAAGTTCTTAGAGAATTCCCTTCTTCAAAACACATATCATCGCCCTCACGGCCACTATAAGAAAGTTAAGGTAATAATAAGCCTTGCTTTCACATTTTATGCATTTACTACTCATTTCATACTACTGACTTGGGCGTCGGAGTGCCCCCGGCACCCACCACACCGGTGGGTAGTCTACTCCCGCTCACTCTACCTTTGTCTTGCAGGATCGCTAATGCCCCCAACCTACAAATTCTGATTGTGGACCTCGGCCGAAATCCAGCATCCACAATTTGGCGCCCACCGTGGGGCCTTAGCGATTCATAGTAAGCAAAGACCACTCAGTCTACAATCCTTACAAATAGACACCAGACCCTGCGGTGGCACAAATAACCACTCTACAAAATATTCACGATCAATGGAAGATGAAAATTGAGCCATATAAAGCTCCAATACGAATTTCCAATAATATCTGGAACATAATTCTCTCTTCAGCCACTCAAAGGCGCGAGACTACAAGTCATCCCTACGATCTTATCATCCAATCTCCTAGAAGCATTCAACAATATTTCTCCAGCCTACCAATCACAACAAGTCACATCTTCCAAACAACAGAAAATGCAGGAGTTCAAAGAGCAATTCTCTCTAGCCTACCTGAAGTCAGACTACCAATAAAAAAAAAGTCATATCCGAAAGTCATACAATAGATTCCAAACGTCAGCTGGATAAATACACTATATCATGTGCAAAAAAGGTCCAAACGCCCAGTGTCCATTCTATCTTCAATCCTTCCACGTGATTGAAGCCGATATGCATACTGCAAAGGAGATTCTTCCACTTGCAAATACTGCAAGTGAGGCTGGCCCTAGTGGTTCATTTGACAAAATTAAATGCGCAGCAATCACAAATATTCGCATGGGAATTTGCTAAGATAGTTCAAATGAAAAACAATCCCACATACATTAAGCCCCAAGATGCCAGACCAATCCACAATCATGGAATACCTCTGCCACATTGCTAAAGAATAGCCCAAATAACCACCAACCCACGAAAATGAAAACAATTGGGCAGTCCATGAACAAACCCAGCTCACATTAAAAACTCAGCAAACCAACTCAAAATCTGTGGCAACCAAATTAAAACAAGGCCCAGCCCATCACCAAAGCTAACGTAAGTAGCATGAAAGAGTCCAAACTTCCCATAAAGTTTTATTTGTAGCTTGGCCCAAAAGAGCCACAACAGCCGAGGGAACCATTGCTCAACTCACGCCCGTCATCCGAATTAAAACCCAAGGCAAAGACTCAATTGAGTGTAGTATGCCTAAGCCAAAATGCAAGTGATGAGTCCACTAATTAGAATCCCACATCGGCTACGAAACGACAAGCTAGAAGTTATACTGAACCTATCAAGCCTCACGTGGCTGAAAAATTGGGTTGAGAGCTCACTACCAAAAAGCAATAACCCACACTACATCACACGAGAATGAGGAATGGACAACCTGATAAAGTTCCATGCAAAGACAAAGTCACATGGGATCCAACTTGATATACGATGATTGGGTCCATTTGAAACTACAAAATTTGCTAATCTGGAGAGACAATCAGGCAAGAGCAAAGCTTGGTTTCTCTCGTGCCAATTGATTTTTTGTTGGTGGGGGAATGAGTCTTTTATGGCGTGGGCCTCTTGCTCGTGGGCTTGGAAGGCATGAGTGGGCTATTGGCGTTTAAGCTCCTTCCTTCACGTGGGTTATTCACGTGGTGCGTGGCATCTTGCCTCCTTTCGTCGCATGGGTTATGACAACTTTTGATCATGCGATTGGGTTGCATGTTACACCACGACAATAATGGCCAAGCTTTGTAAATTCAATTGATTGAACATACTTTTCAGCTCCCAGAGACATGGAAAGATTGTCATTCGACGAGGTGAATGGCCATCAATTCCAGGCTACATGGAAAATTCCAATCTCTCCAGACAACTTGGAATTATTGTCAACTCCTCCAGACTAAGTCAAAGGTTAGTCATCATCTTCATGCTACATTGATTTATTATTGCCAACTCCATACTACATAGGGAATCTTTTATCATTCCTAGTAGAATGAAAAAAAACTTTCTTGGATCTCCTTTAGGTCCAATCGACCAATCTTTATCAAGTTAGGTAGTATGAAAATTCTTTTGGACTTTCATCAAGTCAATGTGTCCCATTCGACATCTACATGTGTAGCTTGGGACTTGTTGTGGACCTTATGCATGTATAGCTTGATGCTTGATATTTGTCCCAATCGACATCTACATGTGTAGCTTGGGACTTGTAGTGGATCCTATGTGTGTGTGGCTTGATGCTTGATGTCAGTCCCAATAGACATTACATATGTAGCTTGGGACTAGTTGTAGATCTTATGCTTGTATGGCTTGATACTTGATGTTTTTCCCAATCGACATCTACATATGTAGCTTGGGACTAGTTGTAGATCTTATGCTTGTATGGCTTGATACTTGATGTTTTTCCCAATCGACATCTACATCTGTAGCTTGGGACTAGTTGTAGATCTCATGCGTGTATAGCTTGATATTTGATGTCTTTCCCAATCGACATCTACATAAGTGTAGCTTGGGATTTATTGTGGATTTCATGCATGTGTAGATTGATATTTGATGTCTTTCCCAATCGACATCTACATAAGTGTAGCTTGGGATTTATTGTGGATTTCATGCATGTGTAGATTGATGTTTGATGTCTTTCCCAATCGACATCTACATAAGTGTAGCTTGGGATTTATTGTGGATTTCATGCATGTGTAGATTGATATTTGATGTCTTTCCAATCGACATCTACATAAGTGTAGCTTGGGATTTATTGTGGATTTCATGCATGTGTAGATTGATGTTTGATGTCTTTCCCAATCGACATCTACATAAGTGTAGCTTGGGATTTATTGTGGATTTCATGCATGTGTAGATTGATGTTTGATGTCTTTCCCAATCGACATCTACATAAGTGTAGCTTGGGATTTATTGTGGATTTCATGCGTGTATAGCTTGATATTTGATGTCTTTCCCAATCGACATCTACATAAGTGTAGCTTGGGATTTATTGTGGATTTCATGCATGTGTAGATTGATGTTTGATGTCTTTCCCAATCGACATCTACATGAGTGTAGCTTGGGATTTATTGTGGATTTCATGCATGTGTAGATTGATGTTTGATGTCTTTCCCAATCGACATCTACATAAGTGTAGCTTGGGATTTATTGAGGATTTCATGCGTGTATAGCTTGATATTTGATGTCTTTCCCAATCGACATCTACATAAGTGTAGCTTGGGATTTATTGAGGATTTCATGCATGTGTAGATTGATGTTTGATGTCTTTCCCAATCGACATCTACATAAGTGTAGCTTGGGATTTATTGTGGATTTCATGCATATGTAGATTGATGTTTGATGTCTTTCCCAATCGACATCTACATAAGTGTAGCTTGGGATTTATTGTGGATTTCATGCATGTGTAGATTGATGTTTGATGTCTTTCCCAATCGACATCTACATAAGTGTAGCTTGGGATTTATTGAGGATTCATGCGTGTATAGCTTGATATTTGATGTCTTTCCCAATCGACATCTACATAAGTGTAGCTTGGGATTTATTGTGGATTTCATGCATGTGTAGATTTATGTTTGATGTCTTTCCCAATCGACATCTACATGAGTGTAGCTTGGGATTTATTGTGGATTTCATGCATGTGTAGATTGATATTTGATGTCTTTCCCAATCGACATCTACATAAGTGTAGCTTGGGATTTATTGTGGATTTCATGCATGTGTAGATTGATGTTTGATGTCTTTCCCAATCGACATCTACATAAGTGTAGCTTGGGATTTATTGTGGATTTCATGCATGTGTAGATTGATGTTTGATGTCTTTCCCAATCGACATCTACATAAGTGTAGCTTGGGATTTATTGTGGATTTCATGCGTGTATAGCTTGATATTTGATGTCTTTCCAATCGAAATCTACATAAGTGTAGCTTGGGATTTATTGTGGATTTCATGCATGTGTAGATTGATGTTTGATGTCTTTCCCAATCGACATCTACATGAGTGTAGCTTGGGATTTATTGTGGATTTCATGCATGTGTAGATTGATGTTTGATGTCTTTCCCAATCGACATCTACATAAGTGTAGCTTGGGATTTATTGAGGATTTCATGCGTGTATAGCTTGATATTTGATGTCTTTCCCAATCGACATCTACATAAGTGTAGCTTGGGATTTATTGAGGATTTCATGCATGTGTAGATTGATGTTTGATGTCTTTCCCAATCGACATCTACATAAGTGTAGCTTGGGATTTATTGTGGATTTCATGCATGTGTAGATTGATGTTTGATGTCTTTCCCAATCGACATCTACATAAGTGTAGCTTGGGATTTATTGTGGATTCATGCATGTGTAGATTGATGTTTGATGTCTTTCCTAATCGACATCTACATAAGTGTAGCTTGGGATTTATTGAGGATTTCATGTGTGTATAGCTTGATATTTGATGTCTTTCCCAATCGACATCTACATAAGTGTAGCTTGGGATTTATTGTGGATTTCATGCATGTGTAGATTTATGTTTGATGTCTTTCCCAATCGACATCTACATGAGTGTAGCTTGGGATTTATTGTGGATTTCATGCATGTGTAGATTGATGTTTGATGTCTTTCCCAATCGACATCTACATAAGTGTAGCTTGGGATTTATTGAGGATTTCATGCGTGTATAGCTTGATATTTGATGTCTTTCCCAATCGACATCTACATAAGTGTAACTTGGGATTTATTGTGGATTCCATGCATGTGTAGATTGATGTTTGATGTCTTTCCCAATCGACATCTACATAAGTGTAGCTTGGGATTTATTGTGGATTTCATGCCTGTGTAGATTGATGTTTGATGTCTTTCCCAATCGACATCTACATAGGTGTAGCTTGGGATTTATTGTGGATTTCATGCATGTGTAGATTGATGTTTGATGTCTTTCCCAATCGACATCTACATAAGTGTAGCTTGGGATTTATTGAGGATTTCATGCGTGTATAGCTTGATATTTGATGTCTTTCCCAATCGACATCTACATAAGTGTAGCTTGGGATTTATTGTGGATTTCATGCATGTGTAGATTGATATTTGATGTCTTTCCCAATCGACATCTACATAAGTGTAGCTTGGGATTTATTGTGGATTTCATGCATGTGTAGATTGATGCTTGATGTTTTTCCCAATCGACATCTACATATGTAGCTTGGGACTTGTTGTGGATCTTATGTTGTATGCTGATTTGATGCTTGGTGTTTTTCCCAATCGACATCTACATATGTAGCTTGGGACTTATTGTGATCTTATGCTTGTATGGCCTGATGCTTGATGTTTTTCCCAATCGACATCTACATATGTAGCTTGGGACTTGTTGAGGATCTTATGCTTGTATGGCTTGATGCTTGATGTTTTTCCCAATCGACATCTACATATGTAGCTTAGGACTTATTGTTGATCTTATGCTTGTATGGCCTAATGCTTGATGTTTTTCCCAATCGACATCTACATATGTAGCTTGGGACTTGTTGTTGATCTTATGCATGTATGGCTTGATGCTTGATGTTTTTCCCAATCGACATCTACATATGTAGCTTGGGAATTGTTGTAGATACCACATATAGTTATGACTTGAGACTTGATGTTCATCGCAGTCTACATCTACAAGCCTATATCTTGGAACTTGTTGATGAACTCATTCGACAATATACCCATTATCCTGACCTTCATCTGGTTCAGTCGACTGGGGACATCCCCCATTGGCTCATGTAGAGTCAAGTTGAAGACCTGGCCTTCATCTGGTCAGACGACATTGTAGATTCCCCTGGTCATTTGACCCGTAGTATGGGGATTATCCTGACCTTCATCTGGTTCAGTCGACTGGGGACATCCCCCATGGCTCATAAAGAGTCAATTGATTATCCTGACCTTCATCTGGTTCAGTCGACTGGGGACATCCCCCATTGGCTCATGTAGAGTCAAGTTGAAGACCTGGCCTTCATCTGGTCAGACGACATTGTAGATTCCCCTGGTCCTTTGACCCGTAGTATGGGGATTATCCTGACCTTCATCTGGTTCAGTCGACTGGGGACATCCCCCATGGCTCATAAAGAGTCAATTGATTATCTTGACCTTCATCTGGTTCAGTCGACTGGGAACATCCCTCATGGCTCAAGTAGAGTCAATATATGACCTTCATCTGGTCAGACGACATTGTAGATTCCCCTGGTCTTTTGACCCGTAGTATGGGGATTATCCTGACCTTCATCTGGTTCAGTCGACTGGGGACATCCCCCATTGGCTCATGTAGAGTCAAGTTGAAGACCTGGCCTTCATCTGGTCCAGAAGACATTGTAAACTCTACTGGTCCATGACTAGTAGTATGGAGATTATCCTGAACCTTCGTCTGGTTCAGTCGACTGGGAACATTCCCCATGGCTCAAGTAGAGTCAATATATAACCTTCATCTGGTCAGACGACATTGTTAATTCCCCTGGTCCTTTGACCCGTAGTATGGGGATTATCCTGATCATCATCTGAATCAGTCGACTGGGGACTTCCCCCATGGCTCATATAGAGTCAATTGATTATCCTGATCATCAACTGGATCAGTCGACTGGGGACATCCCCCATGGCTCATATATAGTCAATTGATTATCCTGATCTTCAACTGGATCAGTCGACCGTTGACATCCCCTATGGCTCATATAGAGTCAATTGATTATCCTGATCTTCGTCCGGATCAGTCGACTGGGGATATCCCTCATGGACTCATGTAGAGTCGAGTTCATCACATGACCTTCATCTGGACTAGAAAAATTTGAAGACTCTTCTGGTCCTTGACCAGTAGTACGGAGATTGTCCTGGCCTTTATGTGATTCAGTAGACTGGGGACATCCCCTATGGCTCATAACGAGTCAAGTTCAGCACATGACCTTCATCTGGTCTAGATCCTCTGGTCCTTGACCGGCGTAGTATAGAGATTTTCCTGAACTTTCATCTGGTTCAGTCGACTGGGGACATTCCCCACGAATCATGCCGAGTCAAGTTGAAGACCTAGACTTCCTCTGTCCAGTTTACACTTATCGTATGGAATATACTCCTGAATCGTATTATGGTTCAGTCGACTGGGGACATTCCCCATGGCTTGTGTCAAGCCAAGTTGAAGACTTGGACTACTCATAAACCATGCATTGAATTCACTCTGTCGTATGAAACATGAACTAGTACATTCTTGACTCGTACGAGATACATCTTGTTGTATTCGACATATATTGAAATACTCTCCAAGTCAAGGACTTCTTGACTTAGAGAGTAGAGGACAAACTGTACGTGCCAAATTTGGGCCAGGGGTAAAATTGTCTTTTCACGTCAAAATTCAATACCAAAAGCCCACAAATATTGGCCCTTAAAAACCATATTGGAAGAACCCAGCCCAAAAGACTTTATTCCATCGGTACATAACGCTACAAATGAAAAGCCAAATAAGTAGACAGCATAAAACAATTGTTACTAACTATTCCTCTTTTTCTAAAAACACAAACACATGCAAATATTCTTCCACGCCGAAAGTTGAATCCAAAGCACGTTGTGGGCTCATCTGCTAGAGAGGTCAGCACTTATCACAGCTACAGAGTAATCTCTTTTCAGATCTATAAAAGGGGAGATAATTCAAAGTTCTAGAGAGGCTTCTCGATGGCTTACTAGCTACTGTTCGTAGACAAAAGTTCTTAGAGAATTCCCTTCTTCAAAACACATATCATCGCCCTCACGGCCACTATAAGAAAGTTAAGGTAATAATAAGCCTTGCTTTCACATTTTATGCATTTACTACTCATTTCATACTACTGACTTGGGCGTCGGAGTGCCCCCGGCACACCACACACGGTGGGTAGTCTACTCCCGCTCACTCTACCTTTGTCTTGCAGGATCGCTAATGCCCCCAACCTACAAATTCTGATTGTGGACCTCGGCCGAAATCCAGCATCCACATATGCATGTTTTCAGCTTGTGCCTTTCTAAGTCATGTATATACGATTTCAATTTATGTTTTTAGTTTACGCTACCACGTCATAGATTTATGATCCACATGTTCAGATTACGTTTTTCGGTTGTAAGTTTACTGTTTATATTTTCAATTGTGTGTCTTAATTTTAGAAGTACTGGTTAGGAAATCTGTTCGGACGGGATTCATCCCATACCTATTTTAAAATAGGTAATAAATTTTGTACGAGCATTGTATGCATGAACTGATACATATGATAGTTTATGGTTGTGTTTTCAATTCAGGATTTTTATGTTTCAATACACGTTATGCATGTTTACAGCTCATGAGCATAGTCCTCAATCTGTATTTCATTTTGCATTTCATGTTAACCATTTTCAAGTTATGTTTTTGCACATGTCATATTTATGTATTCATAGGTTATGTTACCACTTTGCAAGTCTACAGTCTATGTTGTCACCTTGCATGTCATGTAACAAATTATCAGTCTACAGACACGTTTACAATTTACATCGTACAACCACGTCATGGTATTAGATTAACAGTTATAGTTCATATGTATAGTATGATTTTCAGTTCATATTTACATGTTATAGTTGCAACTTAAGTTTTAGTTTTCAAGACATATTTATGGTTTTCCGATCATGTGTATGCTTTCAGTTCACGTTATTATTTTCATATTTATAGATTTCAAATATTTAGACGATGCTTGTAGCATACAGATATGTCGACAATTTACAATCATGGATTACATGTCATGTTTATAGTCTACAGACCACATCTACAGTTCACAGTCATGTTGATAATTATCAATTTTAGGTTATAGTTTGCATTCCATGTTTAAAGTCTTCACTTCACATTTTCCACATGTTATATTTACATGTTTATAGTTTATATTTTTTTTTATGTGTTATGATATCATGTTTTCAGCATATGTTTTTGATCGGTGGTAAACACACACGTTACGCGAGCGCATATATTGCTCAAGTAGTATAAAATATATCGATCCCACGAGGACTTAATACATAATCTATCAATTTATGAGGTTAGATATTTACAAGTATCTAATAGATTGGTTATTGATTGGATGCTGATTTTGTCTGAAAACACGTAAATAAAACAGTTCAAAAGTAAAATAAAGGAAAATTCAATATTATTGGTCTTGCCCGGGCCCGAGCTTTTCTTTTTTTATTGACAAGCTCTGGCCCGGCCCGGCCCGTTGCCACCCTTACCTCCTCATACTGAAAAGTAAAATAAAGAAAGAACTATTGCATAAAATAAAAATTAAATACAAGAAAGCTGTAAATAAACAAACAAGATACAACCTTCTTAGTATTCTTATGGAAATCCCCAGAAGAAGTTATGAATTTTCCTTCTAATTTCGGCCTCAATTTATAGGCAAAACTTGGTCTTGCGCGTGCGACGCGTGAAGTATTGTGTGTTGCGACGCGCCGTTGATTTTTGACACGTGTACGCGGCTTTCACGAGATGATGACACATGGCTGTCGGTAGAATTATTGGCTTGGCGTCGTGACCCGTGAAGTTATGTGCGACGCTGACGTCATGTTGACATAAGCAATTAGCATGGTGTCGGCAGGCTGAATTATTGTGCTGACATCATGATGACAAGTGTCGGCAGAACAGTGACAATGGCGCATCGCGACGCAAAGAACATGCGAGTCGTGACGCGTGAAATGACAATTTTGCCCATTTGCCCATTTTTCACTATTTTGGCCCCGATTTGATTTCCAGTGAGTCCTGAAACCTTATTTATCTACAAAATACACAAAACACATCAAAATATTCACAAAACTCAAGAACGTATACAAAATATTAAGTAAAATGGGCGGTAAATATTGATGTATTTTTCGCTTATCACACCCCAAACCTAACATTTTGTTAGTCCTCGAGCAAAACAACAAAATAAAATACAATAAACAACTTTAAAATAAAACTAAACTAAGCCACTTTCATAGGGATCACAGTTGCATTTAGCGTATGCAACAAGCCTTTAAACCCCTAGGTGTCCCTAGTGGACGAGTTGTAGTCTCGTGAGGGCTTACAGTGACGATACCCACAAATGTCAAATGCACACAAAAGCAAAAGATCAAACAAGTTAGTGACTAAACAAGTGAAACTCTTATCCAAATTAATAGTTGTTTTCTTTCTTTCTAAATTACCAAATAAGTAAATTATTTGATTATTTTTACCATTCTCCATATACATAATCAACAAAGTTTAATCAAATCATTGTGCCCACAATATTCTTAAGTGTAGTTGAAAAGAGAGTAATATTTTTGTCTTAAAGTTATATCAGAATTCACACCTTTTTAGCAATGGATTTTTTTTATAACATCTTCAATCCTTGTAGCGAGCTTTGGGCCAGTGATTCCCAAGCCAGTTGGCTTTAGGGCACCAGGTGTTAAGACACCCTTACAGACTTAATTACTCGAATCTTAGATATATTTTTTATAACATCTTAAATCCTTGTAGTGAGCTTTGGGCCAGTGACTCCCAAACCAGTTGGCTTTATGGCACTAGGTGTTAAAACACCCATACGGACTTAATTACTCGGATCTCAGATGTAATTATTATTATTATTATTATTATTATTATTATTATTATTATTATTATTATTATTATTATTATTATTATTATTATTATTATTATCATTATTATTATTATTCCATCGCATTTTTTAGATGTTTCCTCCAATTAAACTAGAGCACTGAATATTACAAATTTTTCAATTATAACTCATGGCCATATGTTACCATGCATATTGATAATACCTGTCAACTGAGAAAATGAAGATCCAATTTAGTCAGTATTATGGAGAATTCACAAATTAAATAATTCAAAAGGAAATAAACAAAAATTAACTTTTTACGAAATAGGTTGAAATACGTCCCAGGAGTGGAAATTCCTTACACAGCTATCTCAAACACCATTTCACCTGATTAGTCAAGTTAAAAACACAAAAACAAAATATTTTATTATTATTATTTTTTTTGAATTTTTGAAAAAACTTGACTAAAAACCAAGCATAAACAAAACAATGCAAAAAAATAAAAATAAGATACTAGTCAACTATTCTCCTCCCCCAAACCTAATTGAGACATTGTCCCTAATGTCTAAAAAGTAGAAAAAGAGTTTAGAAGACAGTACCTGGTTAGTTGAAATTCTACATATAAAAAGAAAATTAAAGGTTAAGATTTGGATTTATCCGACGCTTCTTACCATGATCATTATCAGACCAGTTTATCTTGGAAAGGATAGGGTCAATTTTTGGTTCAAAGGCTAAAGGTTGGTCAATTAAATCATTGGTAGTTCTGGCTAGGGGTGGGCGCGGTTCGGTTTGGTTCGAATTTTGCTAAAAATCGAACCAAACCATATTTCACGGTCCGGTTTTTTTACCTCTCAAACCAAACCATTAAATAACGGTTTGGTTCGGATTGAAAATTTTTTAACCAGCGGTTTACGAATTGGTTCGGTTCGGTTTACGGATTATTGTACTTAAAAAAAATCATCCACTTAAGTGAAGACAAAAAAAAAAAAAACTAGTCTAGCGAACAAATAGTATGAAGTGCTACGGTGTAAGATGTGACTCCGGAGAACACATGCACTCAATAGAGGATTGAAAAATGAGGCACAATTAATTCTTGTATTTTTTAAAAATTACCTCGAATAATGATGCTACCATCATTCTAATTAAGAGACAAATCCAACAGCTTACTTTAAAAAATAAACCATAAAACAAAAAATTTAAGAATAAAATTATTAACAAAAAAATATATTAACAAAAAAATTAAGAATAAAAGTATTAACATACTAATAAAAAGAAAACATAAAGTAAAATTAAAAGAAAAATGCAAATCTTTTTATAAAAATATATAATATTTTAATTATAACGGTTCAGTTCGGTTTAACAGGTACGGTTCGGTTTAGCATCTGAACCGAACTGTAAACCGTTTGGGGTGGGCCAATCCGAACCGCAAACCGAACTGTTAGAAAAAAAATCATAAATTCGGTCCGGTTTGGTTCGGTTCGGTCAGTTTTTTTGCCCACCCCCAGTTCTGGCAGTGAAGATGATATCTTTTATAGGGTTTGACACGAACCCATTTCTCCGGGCATCATCAAGAAACACACAAAGAAAGTCGTAAAATCCATCAACATTAAACAGTCCAATTGGTTTATGGTGTATGTTCAAGTTCGCCCAAGATAACACTGTAAAAATTTCCTCCATCATGCCTAAGCCACCTGGCAAAGCAATAAAAACATCAGCACGATTAATCATTTCAACAAGTCGTTCGGACATACCTGGTACGATGCATTCATCTCAGTTGATGGTCCGATAAGGTTCGCCTCTGCCAAAGGTTTTGGGATGATTCCCAAGACTTGACTATCTCCCTCCTATATAGCCATTAAAACGTAACCCATTAGTCCAAGATTGCCACCGCCATATACTAGGTGCATATTCCTCTCAGCTATGACTCGACCCAATTCATGTGCTGCTTCAACGAACTCTGGTTTAGAACCAACACAGATGTTAACAACTCATCTTCTTGAAGTTGCCTTCATTTTTTTTTATGTAACTCTTTCTCAAATCTGGATGTCTTCAAGAGTGCAATGATGAGCTAAATTTATAGAACCTGAAAAAGGGTGAGTAATAATAACACTAGTACTTGCCAAATGATAATTATTAGCTAAAAAGTAAAATAAATCATGGAATTCAAAAAGTCTGGATCGTGTCGAAGCAAATAAAAGAAAATAACAAAATAAATCACAATTATTAGTTAAAGACAAAGAGATAATAATATTTACAAGAAGTAACGGCTTGATTGACATTTATGCGTCAGGGACAAGCTTCCAATCCAATTTTCTTATAAATTGGAAAACATGGTCTTTTAAAGTCAGATTCCCGAGACTTAATTGTTGCCTTTCTTTTCGGAATTGTATATGTAACATGCGAATTGCGTGATACACATATCCACTAGGATGCGTCTCAAGAGTCAATGATATGTCATCTAAAGACTCCTTACTCATGCCATCCCTAATGAATTTAATTTTATCTTCGCGGTTATCAGACACCATTCCTAAAGAACGACAACGAGTATTACATGTCATGTGTGCACATTTATGGAAAACACCTAATCTTTTAGCTATTCTTTTCTTAGCATAGGTGTTGTTTCCAAAACCAGGCAGATATGAAATAAAAGAGTCAGAAGACTCACCTGTAAATCGGACTCGTGCTTCAATTATCCAATGAATGTCATTTGGAATACCTTTGATCATCAGTAGTCTCATTCGTTCCATGCGAACTTTGTAGACTTTCATCAGAGAGTTTTGGGGGAGAGAAGGAAATTACTTGTGAAGATTTGGGAGAACATCTTCCATCATGTCTGTGACTTAACCTACAAAAATAAAACACACCAAATCTGAATATATACACAAATTGCATGGGTTGCCTCCCTGCTAGGGCTAAGTTTAACATCGTCAGCTAGATATTACTGCCCGAACGTTAGGCTGGATCGGAATATGTGACACTTTATTTTTTTCGCTCAAATGATTTTCCCCAGTAGTGCTTGACACACTTGCCGTTAACCTTGAATATTTTATTGGAGTTGGGATCATCTAACTCAACGGCTCTATCTGGTAAAACTTGGGTGATTAAGAATGGACCTGACCACCATGATTTTAACTTCCCAGAGAAGAGTTTCAATCTTTATTTGTTTAACAATACCCGCTATCCCGGTTCCAGTTGTACGCCCACTAACTTCTCATCATGTCTCTTATTGACATTTTATTTGTACAGTTTGGCATTCTCAAAAGACTGTATGTAAAATTCCTCTAATTCGTTGAGTTGGTGGATCCGTTTCTCTCATGTTGCTTGTAGATCAAGATTTAACTTCTTCAGTGCACAATACGCTCTATCTTCAAGCTCCACATGTAGATGACATGCTTTAAGTTTGTCAGTGGAACTTTGCATTGCATCAGAGTTCTGGACGGTACTATCTATCACATCAAGTCTGAAACATTCCTCATTCTTTTCGTCATCCGGGAAATTCATGGCTTTAAAAACATTGAATGTTATTTCTTGTACCTGCACCATCATGGTTAGTTCACCTTTTTGTACATCAATAATGGTTTGACCTGTAGCCAAGAATGGTCTCCCGAGGATGATGGGAACGTCTTCGTCTTACTCCATGTCAAGGACAATAAAATCTGCTGGGAAAATGAATTTGTCAACTTTGACCAGCACATCTTCAACTACACCTCTCAGAAATGTGAGCGTTCTATTAGCAAGTTGCAAAGAGATTGAGGTGGGCTTTGCTTCTCCAATCTGCAGTTTTCTATAAATGGAAAAAGGCATCAAGTTAATACTAGCACCTAAATCACACAAAGCCTTACCGAAGTTATGTTCTCCTATGGTGCAATGGATAGTGAAACTGCTAGGATCTTTCAACTTTGTGGGAAGCTTCCTCTGAATGATGGCGCTGTATTCTTCTGTCAATGCTATTGTCTCGTAATCTCTCAATCTTCATTTTCTTGACATAATATCTTTCATGAATTTGACATAGCTGGGCATTTGTTCAAACGCTTCTGCAAATGGAATGTTGATATGCAGCTTTTTGAAGATCTCCAGAAATCAAGCAAACTGCTTGTCTAGTTTGTTTTTCTTGAGACGTTGTGGAAAAGGTGGAGGTGGAATGAATCTTTCTCGATCATTTGCCTCATTTTCCTTCATCTGTGGCTCTATTTCGCTGCTTTCTTTTGGAACTTCCTCAGCAGTTGCCTTGACTCCAACATCTTTGTTGATCTCAGTACCGCTTTTAAAAGAGATGGCATGACATTGCTCCTTCTACATGATCATTGGATTTGGTTCTGTGTTGCTAGGAATGGTACTGATGAGTGGTAAATGTATCACTATTTCTCACTCATTTGACCAAATATTTTGTATAGTTTCTTGAGTTTTGTGAATATTTTGATGTGTTTTGTGTTATTTTATAGATAAATAAAGTTTCAGGACATTCTGGAGGTGATTTGGGGACAAAACAGTGAAAAACAGTCAAAAGGGCAAAATCATATTTTGGCGCGTCTCCATGCTAACATACGCCGGGGACACGTGTCAGAATCTGAGAAGTTTGACTTTGCTAACGTACGCCAACTTTGCTAACGTGCGTCGTGCCACGTGTCAACATCATAGTCGATCATGCTAACGTGCGCCATGCCACGTATCATCATCCTACGGTGCCGAAAATTGCCATCGCCATATGTTGCCACGTGTCACTCCATGTTATAACCACGTCAGCAGAAAACCGAGTCAACATTGCCAAGTCAGCGCCACGTCATCATCAACCAATCACAGCGTGCCACATGTCACAATCATACGGTGCCGACAATCACTATCACCACGTGTCGCCATGTCATTTCCACATCATCGCCATGTCACTGCCACATCAGCTCAATTATTGAGTTAATCATCCACATCGCCATTTCATCAGATAAGAATCTCGACGGACCAACCAGAGCATGACACGTGTCACGTCGCGACGCGGAAATGTTGTCATGTCGCGATGCGCACAGTCTACCGAGGCCTATAAATTCAGCTCGAGATTTCAGTTTTAGATGTACCTTCCTCTCTGTAATCCTCTGAATAAATAAGGAGTTTGTATATAGTTTTCTTTTAATTTCAGTTTTGTAATTAATTTTTATTTACGTTATGTAATAATAATTTACTTTCTTTACTTTTTCAGTTTTTACTATTCAGCTATGATGAGGTAACTTCCCCCTACTATGGTGAAAGGTAAAACTTTTATTACTGCTATTTAGATTAATCTCCCTTAATTATAATATATTCACTATTTAAAATTTGACTTAACAAGGATACCGCTATATTGATCGGTTGGTAATCAATTATAAACTGGTTTTAATCGGACTAAGCATGGATACCGCCTGGTTGGTCGGTTGGTAATTTACCGCCTATATGGCTGGTTTATGGACAAATATTGATACCGCCTTTATGGCAGGTCATACTTAATTTGACTTAATCAGGTTACCGCCTATATGGCTGGTTGGTAATGTTATCACAAGTTAATATATTATATTAAGGGAGATATCTAAAGTAGTAGTGGTAAATTGGATCCTTTAACCCTAGCATTTTATTTTATTGTAATTTTACCTTTCAATATTTACTTTACCGAATTTACTTTTCAGAATTTTACTTTATGTCTTTTATTTTTAAGTTTTTACTAGCCCTAGTTATGTGTCGTAACTAAGTTAGTTATCTGGGGTTGTGATAAATTCCAATATCACCGGTTTATAAGGGGTTATTTTATAGTTTGGGTAATTTAAAGGTTTACTTATTAAGTCTTAAGCTTAATGCGTCTTGTTAACTGGCCACTAATAAGATTGATCTGGTAAATCTAAAATAAACTTGACAAAGGAATTTTAGGTTTTAGCCTTAGACTTTATAGCCCACGATCTTCCTTGAGGATAGATAACCATTTAATAGATTTCCTTACAGGATAGACATATACCTGTCGGGGGGTAGCCATAATTGGAACTTAAAATTAATGAATCCAAGTAATTTGGTTGACATAGACATATGGTTCAATTGGGTTATACTGGGTATTTGCATCTGACCATCGACAGAGGCTTTTGCATAATTTCGTGTTCCAGGTTAGTAAATCGATATATTACACAAACATTAAATAACCACTTCATCTTTAAAATGATATTGGAAGAAATCACAATCCTGGATAGTTTTATAAATTTGAATTTTCCTCAACCTACTTTTGCGCAATTTTATTTACTTATTTTTAAATTTAAAGTCATCAATCAATCAATCTGTTAGATACTAGTAATCATTTGGCCTTATAAAAATTAATAACTTAGGTTTTAAGTCCTCATGGGATCGATACTTTTTATACTACTTGAACGATACGTGCGCTTGCCTTATACGCGTGTGATTTCGCACCGGTTAAGTTTTTGGCGTCGTTGCCGGGGACTTATTTATCTTTCACTATTAGTTTTGAGGTTAGATACCTTTACTTGTATCCAATTGTCTTTTCACTTATTATTTTTTTTTCTTGTGTTTCAGGTTCTCAAACACTACATGAGACGAACCAGAAGCTTTGAAATCTGACCGCTTGACTCAGAGATTGAAAGAACCATCAGACAGTTGAGAAGGGAGAGACGTGAATGTCAAGAAGCTTTAGTCAACATGGAACCTGAACCTCTGGAAGTTGCACCACCAATACCCATTCGAGACAGAACCATTCCGATGGTTGACGGCTTCATTTCTTGTATTGTACTTCCTCCCTTACCAACAAATACGTGTGACATCAAAACTTGCATTCAGATGATTCAGTAGTTAGTTCAGTTTGGGGGAATGCAACTGAAGATCCTAATGCCCACATCAGCAACTTCCTGGAAGTTTGCGGCACTTTCAATTACGATCGAGCATCAGAAGAAGCAATGAGACTGTGGGTTTTTCCATATTCCTTGAAAGACAGAGCTAAGGCTTGGCAACATTCACTACCAGCTGGTTCCATTATAACTTGGAACACTCTAGCCACCAAATTCCTTGCAAAATATTTTCCACCAGCCAGAACAGCAAAACTGAGGAATGACATCCCTTCTTTTGTACAACAATACTCGGAAACTCTCTAAGAAGCTTGGGAAAGGTACAAAGATTTGCTCCGGAAATGTCCTCACCATGAGATTCCAAAATGGCTTCAAGTCTAAACTTTCTATATGGACTTTCTGGACTGATGAGAACCACAATTGATGCTGCTGCTGGAGGAGCTTTGATGGAAAAAGGAGAAGATCAAGCATGAGACCTAATCGAAGAAATGGCCAATAATAATTCCTTGTGGCTAACAGAAAGGAGCATGATTCAAAGAATTGCTGGAATTAATCCTGGCAGTTTCACTATTCCTTGCACCATAGGAGAACATGACTTCAGTAGAGCTTTGTGTGATTTAGGTGCAAGTGTTAACTTGATGCCTTTTTCTATTTTCAGGAAATTGCAGATTGGAGAAACAATGCCCACCTCAGTCTCTCTACAACTTGCTGATAGAACACTCGTATTTCTGAGAGGTGTAGTTGAAGTTGTGCTGGTCAAAGTTGACAAATTCATTTTCCCAGCAGATTTTATTGTCCTTGATATGGAGGAAGACGAAGACGTGCCGATTATCCTTGGGAGACCATTCTTGGCTACAGGTCGAACCATTATTGATGTACAAAAAGGAGAACTAACCATGAGGGTACAAGACCAAGAAGTAACATTCAACATTTTCAAAGCCATGAATTTACCGAATGACGAGAAAGATGAATGTTTCAGACTTGATGTGATAAATAGTACAATCCAGACTTGCGATGCAATGCAAAATTCTACTGAAAAACTTAAAGCATGTCAAGTGCTTGTGGAACCTGAAGATAAAGCGTACTGCGCACTGAAGAAGCCAATTCATGCACTATAAGCAACTGAAGAGAAACAGTTCCACCAGCTCAATGAATTGGAGGAATTTCACATACAGCCTTTTGAGAATGCCAAATTGTACAAAGAAAAGGCCAAGAAGAGATATTATGAGATGTTAGTGCGCATACAACTGAAACCAGGGCAGAAGGTACTGGTAAACAAATCAAGGGTGAAACTCTTCTCATGGAAGCCTGGTCAGGTCCATTCATAATCACCAAAGTTTTACCAGATAGATCCGTTGAGTTACATGATCCCGATTCTAACAAAACATTCAAGGTTAAAAACAAGCATGTCAGACACTACCGGGGAGAATCATTTGAGCGACAAAAAGAAAGTGTCACATTTTCAGATCTAGCATAACATTCGGGCAGTAACGTCTAGCTGACGACTTTAAACTTAGCGCTAGTAGGGAGGCAACCCATGCAATTTTTGTATATATTTTGATTTGGTGTGTTTAGTTTTTGCAGGTTAAGTTATCTCAGAATGGAAGAAGTTCTCGCAAATCTTCACAAGCAATTTCCTTCTCTCCCTAAAAAATCTCTGATGAAAGTTTACAAAGCTCGCTTGGAACGGATGAGACTACTGATGATTAAAGGTATTCCTACTAACATTCGTTGGATTATTGAAGCAAGAGTCCAATTGGCAGGTGAGTCCTCTGATCCTTTTATTTCACATATGTTTGGTTTAGGAAGAAGCACCTATGCTAAAAAGCGAAGAGCCAAAAGAATGGGTGTATGCTACAAATGTGCTCGCATGTTTTGTAATACTCGTTATCGTTCTTTAGGAATGGTGTCTGATAACCGCGAAGATAAGATTAATTTCATTAGGGATGGCTTGAGTAAGGAGTCTTTGGATGATATATCTAAAACTCTTGAGACGCATCCCAGTGGATATGTGTATCATGAAATTCGTGTGTTATATGCACAATTCCAAAAAGAAAGACAACAGTTAAGTCTCGGGAATCTGACTCAAAAAGACCTTGTTTGCCAATTTATAAGAAAATTGGATGGGAAGCTTGTCCATAATGCATAGACGTCAATCAAGCCGCTACGTTACTTGTACATATTATATCTATTTGTCTTTTCCTAATAATTGTGATTTGTTTTGTTGTTTTTTTTTTTATTTTCTCCGACAGGATCCAGATCTTTTTGACTATCACGATTTATTTAACTATTTAACTAATAATTGTCATTTGGCAGGTACTAGTGCTATTATTTTACTCACCCTTTTTAGGTGTTATAAATTCAACTCATCATTGCACTTTTGAAGACATCCAGAGTAAAACATGGAAGCCACTTCAAAAAGACGAGTTGAAAACATCTGTGTGTTTTACAGTACTAGTGTTGGTACTAAGCCACAATACGTAGCAGCAGCACATGAATTGGGAGGAGTCATAGCTGAGAAGAATATGCACCTAGAATATGGCGGAGGCAATCTTAGACTAATGATGATCGTTTCAAAGGCCGTACAGGATGAAGGCAATCAAGTTCTGGGAATCATCCCAAAACCCTTGGCAGAGGCGGATCTTATAGGATCATCAAACGGAGAAGAACTGATTGTGCCAGGTATGTCTGAACGACTGGTGGAAATGATTAATCGTACTGATGCTTTTATTGCTTTGCCAAGTGGTTTGGGTACGTTGGAGGAAATTTTTACAGTGCTATCTTGGGCGAACTTGAACATACACCAGAAACCAATTGGATTGTTCAACGTAGATGGATTTTAT
>SKCR01049304.1:0-39662 GCA_019454045.1 Zanthoxylum bungeanum
ATGGTTTATCACAATAAACCATGAGTCTGGGGAGACTCTTATAGACGTGTAGGTGTTTATAGTGGAATAACACTGAACGACTCACCGAAGATTCTAAATAGATGGTACACCAACGTCAATAAGAATCTTCTCGGTTGAGTAGCAAATAGTGGTCCTTCGACTTGAAACCAATGTGGATGTTGTTGGACAATTATGACCCATAGCATCACTATTTGTACAGATCATGGTGTTGTTGGACAAATTAACTATGTGACAAAAGAGATTGCTCTCTTATCATTTGTGATTAGATCACCAAGATGTATAAATGATATGAGGTCCCTATGATTAGTTCCTGGATTGAGAATGATATAAGACAGTATCAGTCCACGAAGGATTAATCATCAAATATCCCTAGTCAGAGCATTGTCGAGATTGGACATCGATAAATACGTAAAAGACTAGATATAAACGGGAAATAAATCGGGTTTCTCATTCCTGTAAATTTGGGATGCTATGCATATGTTTGGATGATACCAAACTAAAACCCAAATTGGATAAGTGCCAATTGTAGGTTATCCCAGGGATACCAAAGTATAGTACTTATACAACTCACTAGAGAACAATGTAATTGTTGCTCACCATGCGGTTTCCTAAGAGGAATACCGATATGCAGTGGTAAGTGGGAGGATAGTAAAACTCGATGAAAATCGGAGTTAATACTGTCCAAGGCATCGATCTTAATGGAACATAAATAGTTCATCAAGAATAAAACTATACCATTAATCTTCGAAAACACAAGAACCGCGTAAGTCGGAGAGAGTTAGAAAACAACCTGGGTATGGTTTCTGATCTCACCTCGTAAAGATGTCTATCTTTTAAGGTATAACAACTACTACGTATAAGGAAGTGATACAAGGTATCAACTCCCAAATATGGCAAAGTGCCATGATATCCGAAATGGATTCCATGTATATCAACATGTTTAGAACTAGTTGATGTACCGCAAGACATTGTGCCTATTGGTACTATAAGTCTTCAAGGAAGACGTACATGGATGGCAACATACCAAAGTATAAAGCTAGGCTTTTAGCGGAAAGGTATCTTTATCAACATTGTGTTGATTACGATTCAACCTTTTAACTGTTGCCACTGTAAACCCATTTGGGGAATGCTTGCTAAAACTGCATGATTCATTTGATGAAATATGTCAACTTAACGGAAAATCATTTTCCTGAAAAAGAAACCTTTCGGAGGATGTTTATAACATCCTGACGGTTTTGTCATAGCAAAACTAGCAAACAAGGTTTGCAGGTTATTCGATCCATGTTTGGATTAAGCAAGCATTAAGTTCTTAGAATTATCGTTTTTATGTAATCATAATAGTTTATGATTTAATTCAAAACGAAATGATTCTTGTGTATATAAGAAGGTTAGTGGGAGCGCACTGACAGTGGATGCCTATAAAATAATGATAATACGTCATTTCTTGGAAATGATATTCCCATAATAATAATCGATGAAAGCTTAGCTTTCATGAACTCTCCGAGAAATCGTACATTGCAAAATGTACGTGACCTGGTGTCTCATACGCTTTGAGCTTATGGACTCACAAACAGGCCAATCCAAGTGATAGTCACTGAATTGATGTTAAGAACATCCGTTAGTATCTTAGAGAACTAAGAATGCTGTCTTAGTCAATGGAGAAGGAGAACTTGAAGTGACTGGGATCACTGTAGCAAGTTTCCCAAACCGATACAACGACTATAAGTCGCAAACGGTACTACAAAGTTTGAATAACGGAACAGTAAGCTGGAAATCTTCCAAGCAAGATAGTGTTACCGAATAAACAACAAATGGGAATATTGATGCAGCTGAGGCAGCAATAGAAGCCTTCTGGGTCAATAAAAATCTAATTAGATTAGATATAGTTCTGTTAGCAGCTGAGCTAGGCGTTAGCACAGGATAAAGAATTAATGGTCTCATCAACGATCCAGATATATACTTCGATATTCATCTGATTCGTTCGGATCATACATCGTGGCGATGTGATGATCGAATAAATCGCATCAGATGACAATCATGCAAATCCGCTGACGAAAGCATTTCTCAGCTGTTTGAGCCAACCGTACATAGTTCGGGTGTCAAGCACTCGAGTGACTGGCTATAGGCCAAGTGGGAGATTGTTGGACAATTATGACCCATAGCGTCATTATTTGTACAGATCATGGTGTTGTTGTACAAATTAACTATGTGACAAAAGAGATTGCTCTCTTATCATTTGTGATTAGATCACCAAGCTGTATAAATGATAGGAGGTCCTATGATTAGATCCTGGATTGAGAATGATATGAGACAGTATCAGTCCACGAAGGATTAATCATTAAATATCCCTAGTAAGAGCGTATGTCGAGATTGGACATCGATAAATGCGTAAAAGACTAGTATTACACTTGTGCGCGTTGTGAGGGCATAACGCTATAGTTCTCATATATTTGGGTATAGGATACTCATGCAAGTGTAATAGGAGGTTGTGTTTTACTGATGGTACGGGAAACAGCTTCGCTCTGGATAGACCCCTCGGAATTCCATTGGTAGTATGACTATGTGTCTATGGAAGTCCGAAATCAGGGTAGGTGTATTTGGTCTTAACCTGAGACTTGCACCGCTAATACTTGCGACAATTAATATACTTGGTTGCGGTCATCCAGGACTTTAACAGGTTCTGTGTACGCCAATGCTGGGTATATTGAGAATCGTAGTGTGTTGGGTGTGATGTCAAGACGGAAGTATCACTCAAGTCATAGTGGAGATGATGGTCACGTAGGATATGGGACTGGTTCTCTTAAATGTTGCAGCTAACGGGATAAAATGACAAGGTCAGGTTTATCCGATTATAGAGACTAGTCACCAGACATCCGACATGTGCTTCGTACGGGCAGACACAATTCCAGCCCCAGTCCTAGCACGTGATCATTCGATACTGGATCGACATACACAATACTACGTATACTAAGCCTGATATAGATCGTTTATTCCTGTAAGCATGTTTCTGGAGAATTGGGTAGGCATGGCGCTTTGCTAGAAGCCAATCTTTTCCTGTAAATCGGTATAAACGTAGTACAAGGTACGTACGTGTTCGGATAGTCCGACACGACGATTTACTGCCAACATATCCGGGGATCTCATGGGTCGCTTCCCAAAGATTCACCGATGATGTATGACTCGCACTTTATTAATCTGGGATTAATTAGATGAGAGATAAAATTAATCTGGGATTAATTGCGGAGATATTTTATCTGGGATAAAATATCATTAAAGACAGAGAACGATTAATTTGGAATTAATCGGTTAATTAAATATTCGATATATTAAACGAAATTGGATTTCGACACGGAATTAAAATTAGATTTTAATTCGGCGCAAACGAATTAATTTAGAATTAATTCATTAGCGACGTGAATAGTGACTTCGCTAGGCGTAATCATTTAATTACGTCGCAACAGAAAATTCATTAATTTGGAATTAGCGAACCCGAGCCCGGGATTATTGCGAGCGCATTCACATTTCGAATTCGATTGCGAACGCAAGTCCAATCAAACGTCAAATCATTAGTCACATCAAGCGTCAAATCACATGTCACTTTGAGTGATGTGACAATTGATTGATGATTGATGATTGAGTTGATGTGAGATGATTGAAAGCATTTAATGCTTGACTTTTTGGAAAAGTTTTTGTATATGTTTATTTGTTTTTGAAAACAAATTAACTTTTCACATTTCATACTTCTCTCTCTAGGCATACAGTTTTGGAGGCAAAACCTTCTTCTCTCTCACACGGTTTCACCTTCTGTTTTCTCTTATGTTTTCTGTCAGAAATGCCGAGAAGAAAGTGATAGGGAAATCAATGGTGTTTTGTGGCAAAACACCAAGTGCTAGCACACAAATGAGTCCATACAAAGGTGATAGGGAACTCATACATTAGCAGGGATCAACACAAGCTTGGAGCTTTCATGGAGGACCTCACATGGCCGAAAATGGGGGGACAACAGAACAGCCCACTGCCGAGCTTGGATGAGGCAAGAAAATGAAGAGTTTTGTTCTTCGTAGCATCCAATCCGTCTTTGTGAGTATTCCGCAACTCCTTTGATGTGTATTCATACTTGTTTCTTGTTGATAATGATCCTTGGGAAGCTTAGAGCAAACCAACATGTATCTTGATGCCTTTGAAAGCATGAAAAAGATTTAGGTTAAAATTTGGGCAAAAATTGGCTTTGGCATGATTATGAAATTGGATGAATTAGTATGCTTAATTGATGTTTATGAGGATTGATTGGAACAATTGATTGAAAAGGTGTTTGGAACATTTTCCCAATTTTTTTATGTGTTGCCGAAACTAGAAACCCTAATAAGGTCTTGGATTTTTTATTTTTGATCATTGGATGTGTTGGAAATCATTTGGGGATGTTGATTTAATGTTTAAATTGGATTCAATGGATTGATTTAAAATTGGACACAAAAATCCCCTTCTGGCCGAGACATAAGAAGCATTTATTGGGTTTGATTTTTGTTAAATTGTGTTGGACAAGATTTAATATGATAAGCCTTTGATTAATAGGCTAATTGATGTTTTGGCAATATTGATTTGGGTGATTCTTTGTGTTATTACACTTTAGGCAATTAAATTGTAAATTAGATTTGGTAATTTAATTAAATTGGGCCTTAAAAATTGATTTGGGCTTTTAAGTTGTATGGGTTATTGGGCTTGGTTGTGTTGGAAAAAATAACCAAGCCCCAAGATCAACAAGAACAAGCAAAATATATAAATACATGAATGAATAAATTGAAGTATGGCGGAATACTCACAATACTTGAAAATGGATGCTTAGATGATGCGAAAACTCCTCCCTTGTGCAGTGAAGCTCTCGGCCAAGAAGAAAAGAGGGACTCCAAGTCGAGTTTGATCCTTCCAAGCTCAAGGATTAGTTCCCATATCACCTATGTATGATCCCTTGAAGGTGCTAGCCTTTGTTGTGATTTTGAATGCACAACTTCTTCAAATCTTGCCACAAAAATTGAAGAAATGAGAGCCAAAAACTGCTTGCAAGTTTCGGCAATGTGAGAGAGAAAAGTTGAATGATTTTTGTTACAAAAAATCAATTTATATTTATGCCATAATATTTATTAAATTAATAATAAACTTATGACACAAATCATGCAATGGCTTAGAGTGTCAAACACTCAATTTCCATGCAAAACCATTGAGTGCATTGTACACTATCTCCATGCAATGCATTAGAATTAAATAATGCATAATATGACATGTGTCATGTGGGCCCCACACGTTTCCAAATGAAAGTGGGCCCACGTGCACTCACGCGTTCGGGTTCGATATTTCCGAAATACCGAACTTACGTCGCGACGTTAATTAAATCGAATTTAAATAAATAATTGCGCCTAGCGAAATTATTATTTACGTCGCTAACGAATTAATTCTAAATTAACTCGTTTGCCCGAATTAAAATCTAATTTTAATTTCGCGTCGAAATCGAATTTCGATTATTATATCGAATATAATAATTTTACGATTAATTCCAAATTAATCGTTCTCTCTCTATGTATAGTACTTTATCCAAGATAAAGTCTCTCCGTAATTAATCCAAGATAATCGAGTTTGAATCATACGTCATTGGTGAATCTTCGGGAAGCGACCCAAGAGATCTCTGGATATGTTGGCAGTAAATACGGCCGTCAGATTATCTGAATACGTACGTACCAAGTACTACGTTTTTACCGATTTACAAGACAAGGTTAGCCTCTAGCAAAACGCCATGCCTACCCATTCTCCAGAAATATTCTTATTGGAATATAAGATCTATAACAGGCGTAGTATACCGTAGTATAGTGTATATCGAACCAGTATCGGATGATCACATGTAAGGCCTGGGGCTGGAGATGTGTCTGCCCCGTACGATACACATATCGGACATCAAGCAACCAGTCTCTTTGAATCGGATAATCCTGACCTAGTCATATTATCCCGATGGTTGCAACCATTATAGAGTACTAGTTCTGTATCCCTCGCGATCATCATCTCCATATGTCTGAAGTGATACTTCCATCTTGACATCACACCCAATACACTACGATTCTCGATAAATCCAGAAGAGGTGTACACAGAACCCGTTAAAGCCCTGGACCACCAAAACTAAAGTTTACCGATTGTCGTAAGTACTAGCGATGCAAGTCTCAGGTTAAGATCATATGCACCTACCCTGAAGCGGACTCCCATAGACACGCAGACATACTACCAATGGGATTCCGCGGGGTCTATCCAGAGCGAAGCTGTTTTCCGTACCATCGGTAAAACACAACCTCCTACCGCACTTGCATAAGTATCCTATACTTAAATATATGAGAACTATGCCGTTGTGCCCTCACAACATGCACAAGTGCAGTACTAGTCTATTCCGCATTATCGATGTCCAATCTCGATAATACTACGACTAGGGATATTTAATGATTAAACCTTTATGGATTGATACCGTCTCATATCATCACAATCCGGAACTAATCATAGGGACTCTTACCATTTATATCAAAGTAAATAAATTACAAAACGGTAAAAGGCAATTTCATTACTACATAGTTAATTTTGTACAATAATACAATATCATTTACAAAATAGTGACGCTATGGGTCATAACTGTCTAACAATCTCCCACTTGGCCTATAGCCAGTCACTCAAGCATCTAATACCTGAACTATGTATGTGTCGCTCAAACTTTTCCGAGGAATTATTTTCGTCAGCGGATCTGCAATGTTGTCCTCTGATGCGATCTTTTCGATCTTCACATCGCCACGATGTATGATCTCTCGAATCAGATGGAATCGTCGAAGAACATGTTTGGATCGTTGATGAGACCTTGGTTCCTTAGCCTGCGCTATGGCCCCGCTATTGTCACAATACAATAAAACGGGCTCAGCTGCTAATGGAACTACTCCTAATCCAACTAGGAATTTTCGGATCCAAACCGCTTCCTTTGCTGCTTCAGCTGCTGCAATGTACTCCGCTTCAGTTGTTGAATCGGCAACAGTATCTTGCTTGGAAGATTTCCAGCTCACTGCTCCGTTATTCAAGCAAAATATGTACCCGGTTTGCGACTTGAAGTCGTCTCTGTCGGTTTGGAAACTTGCATCGGTATACCCAGATACCTCAAGTTCTCCATCTCCATAGATTAAGAAAACATCCTTAGTTCTCTTAAGATACCTAAGGATACTCTTAACCGCCATCCAGTGATCCTTTCCTGGATCGGCCTGATATCGACTACACATGCTCAAAGCATAGGACACATCAGGTCGTGTACATATCATGGCATACATGATCGATCCAACTGCCGAGGCGAACGGAGTCCGACTCATGTTGTCTCTCTCATCTTGTGTTTTAGGACACATGTCCCTAGATAGATAGACGCCATGTGATGTTGGCAACAGTCCCCTCTTGGACTGATCCATGTTGAATCTCTTCAACACTTTATCAATATATGTACTCTGGGAGAGTCCAAGTAGCCTTCTAGATCTATCCCTGTAGATCTTTATTCCTAGAATAAAAGCTGCTTCTCCCAGATCTTTCATGGAGAATTTCAATGAAAGCCAAGCTTTCACCGACGTTAACATGGGAATGTCATTGCCTATAAGCAATACATCGTCGACATAAAGGACAATAAAAGTCAGTGCACTCCCACTAACCTTCTTATATACACAAGGATCATCTACGTTTTGAATGAAATCATATTCTTTTATGACCTCATCAAAACGTTGGTTCCATGACCTCGATGCTTGCTTCAGTCCATAAATGGACCGATTTAACTTACAAACCTTGTTTGCAAGTCTTGGTGCGATAAAACCGTCAGGTTGTTGCATATAAACATCCTCCAACAGGTTTCCGTTAAGGAAAGCGGTTTTAACGTCCATCTGCCATATTTCGTAATCGTAATATGCAGCTATCGCAAGCATTATCCGAATGGATTTAATCATGGCAACGGGTGAGAAAGTTTCGTCATAATCAACTCCAAGTTGTTGACGATACCCCTTCGCTACGAGCCTAGCTTTGTACGTTTGTACGTTGCCATCCATGTCGGTCTTCTTCTTGAAGACCCATTTGCATCCAATAGGCTTTACGCCTTCTGGTGCATCAACTAGTGTCCAAACTTGGTTGGTATACATGGAATCCATTTCGGCCTTCATGGCCTCTTGCCATAAAGTGGATTCGATACCTTGTATCGCTTCCTCATACGTAGCCGGTTCAGTATCCTCAATAAGATTAATATCTACATGAGGTGAGATCAGGAATCCATACCTCTCAGGTATTACCCTGACTCTCTCCGACCTACGTAGTCCTTGTGTAATTGAAGATTGTGGTTCAGTCTCATCCTGGATGGACTGTTCATGTTCCGTTCTCGATTCATTGCCAGGAACAGTATCACTACGACTTTCATCGAGTTCTACTTTCCTCCCACTAAACACTGCATTTAGGAATTCCTTCTCAAGGAAAACCGCATGTAGAGCAACAAATACTTTGTTCTCTTGTGGGTAATAGAAGTAATATCCTTTGGTTTCCCTAGGATATCCAACAAATAGGCATTTATCTGATTTGGGTTCAAGTTTGGTACCTTCCAAACGTTTGACGTATGCCCAGCAACCCCAAATCTTCAGGAATGAGAAACCTGGTTTCTTTCCTGTCCATATCTCATACGGAGTCTGTTCAACAGACTTTGACGGAACCCTATTCAAAATAAGAATTGCACTTTCTAATGCATGTCCCCAGAAGGATATAGGTAGCTCAGTGCGACTCATCATCGACCTTACCATGTCAAGCAAGGTACGGTTTCTCCGTTCAGACACACCATTTAATTGTGGTGTTCCAGGAGGAGTCCATTGTGAAAGAATACCATATTCTTTCAAGTAATCTTGAAACTCATTACTTAAGTATTCGCCACCACGGTCCGACCGTAATGTCTTAATACTCTTGCCTGTTTGTTTTCAACTTCGCGTCGAAACTCTTTGAATTTCTCAAAAGTTTCCGACTTGTGCATCATTAGATACACATAACCATAACGCGATGCATCATCCGTAAAGGTTACGAAGTATCGATATCCACCTCTAGCCTGGCTAGACATGGGCCCACAAACGTCACTATGAACGAGGGCTAACAGTTCAGTGGCGCGTTCACCTTTACCACTAAAAGGTGATTTAGGCATTTTGCCTAATAAACAAGATTCGCAGACGTCATATGAATTTGGATCAAATCCGTCCAAGTACCCACTCTTCGAAAGTGTGGATATGCGAGTCTTGTTGATGTGTCCCAGACGACAATGCCACAAATAAGTTTCTTCCTTTGGATTACTCATTTTGAGCCTTTTGTTTGTTATTTTACGTTTTGGAGATTTATTTATATTCAAAATATAAAGACCATTATTTGCATCGGCAGTGCAAATTTCTGCATCATCTTTATATAAATAACACCTGGTGTTTTTAAATACAAAAGTGTACCCATACTGGGTTAACAAAGATACAGAAATAATATTCCTAGTTAAACTAGGAACAAAATAACAGTCATTTAGTTTAAGTACATGCCCCGAGGGCAGTTCCAAAACAAAAGTGCCTACGGCCAAAACAGCAACAGAAGTTCCATTTCCAACTCGTAGATCTACCTCCCCCGAAGCCAGTCTCCTGCTATCATGCAGATCCTGCACATCAGTACAAATATGAGAACCACAGCCAGAATCAAAAATCCAATTTTTATTAAGACTAGAAGTAGTCATATTTATCTCAATAACAAACATACCTGAGGCCGGTGCCTTGCCCGCCTGTATGTCCTCCTTGTGTCCCTTGTTCATGCGGCAGTCACGCTTCCAGTGACCTTTCTTGCCGCATTTCAGGCAAACATCTTGAGACTTGTCCCTTGGCTTCCCAGAAGCCTTTGTTGACTTGGCCTTGCCTTTGTTTCTATGCTTTTTCTTCTTAACACCCCCAGTTGCCTTGAGCCCAGCTTTCGGCGTTTGAGATGTTGATGCAAAGTGCGCCTCGCGCTTGTTGCCTTTCAGAAGCTCTTTCTCTGACTCCTTGAGAATCGATAATAACTCTCCAAGAGTATCATCCGAATTCATCAATTTGTAGTTGATGACAATCTGTTTCCAAGTATCGGGTAGTGACTGTAGAAGTACATCTATAGACAGCTCAGCCTCCAAGACTATACCCATATTAGCCAATTCATCAATATCGGCTATCATTTGAGTCCCATGGACCTCAACAGAACTACCATCAGTCATACGGGAGCGAAAGATTTTCTTCACTAACTCGTACCTCGCCATCCGCTTATTAGTGCGGTGAAGATCTTGCAATCTTGCCATCATATTATAAGGATCCAAGTCCCTATTCTGGCGGCGAAAGTGTTGAGTCATTGAAGCAAGCATGATCGACTGAGCCGTGTCACAATCATCACTGTGAGTTTTCCATAACTCCAGCTCAAGTGGCTCAGTGGGCTTAGGCCCGAGAGGTTTTTGTATCGTATACAGTATCCTCTCCGCCCCAAGGACTATCCTTAGGTTCATTTCCCAGTCGGCGAAGTTGGTGCCCTTGAACACATTATCACCCATGATTATGTCACGGACATTCCCTTTGTTGCCATCTTAACTACGATAATCTAATTATCTAGTTAACGATATGTGGGTACAGTCAAACTGTTACATAAAAAAATAACATTGTATTAGTCCAACTAATGTGTAAATATTGACGAAATAAGTTGTGTAAGCGCGTAAAGCTAAGTATCTGAACGATAATTGCAAATTCAATACTAGCCTCCCACTATTTTCTGCAAGTCTCTAACCCTCTGTTGAGTACTCGGGAAATCCAATTTCCTAGTGGGCTAGGATCCCGTTAAATAACACACAACCTTGACTTTGGCCAACAAATTGTATGATATTTAACTAGGTAGATCTCGAAGATCAATTGGATCCCATCCAATTCCTAGATCCGGTAGGTGGACATCTAAGTCCGAAACATATACATATGTCAATGCATCCAATACATTTTCCTAACCATTTCCTCTGAATCAACTAAGCCTTGGCTTTGGCACAACAAACCTAATGATTCCAGTTAAGCGGGACCCATTGACGAGGAAAGTTTCGTAATCAATGTCGATGGACAAGAAGTGATCTTGACTTTGGCCAACAAATCACAACTTGGACAGGACACCGATGTGGAACAAAACTCTCATGATTCAAACACATCCTCAATTGACAAAGGTCTTGACTTTGGCCAACAAACCAATGCCAATTTCGGATCTTGAGAAAGAATCATTCAACGGAAGGAAAATCGCTTAATATTGTTTGAGGGATTTTTCGCGTAATTGGCAACCCATTAATTTATCTTTGTTAGGTCTCATCATCATACACCCTTAAGCATGCTTCTAAAACATCATAAAGCGCGTAAAGTAAAGTAATAGCGATATACGGATGGATATGAACAACAACTTGTTCCTAGAACAAATCACTCCCTTTCCTCTCCCCGCTAGCACTATTCTACTCTTACCCAATTACATAATACAATAAGAGAAACCTCATTTACATTGAGGGGAATTAGGTGAGAAGAGAATACAAAGAGACAATAAGAGAAAGGCTGGACACGCAGGTCCAATTTATAAATTCTAAATTTACAATAATTTCTAAAATTACCCTTCCCTTCTAATATCCATCCGATATACACTATTCATACATCACATCCACATTCATTCATTCAAGGCATGTTATACAACCAATCAAATCCAATTAATTAGTCTTTAATTAGGTGACAATACAATGTTCAAACAATTGTTTGCATTTGCGCGAGTCCAACTCAATTTGAGAATAAATACTTATAGTATGAATTCACGAATTATATCGAACTACTCGTTAAATCCAATTTAAGTCGTATTCAATACTAATCCTATTATTTAATTCTAAATTAAATATTTACACTTTTATTGTGCTTTTATAACTTAGATTCCAAATCTAATACAATCGGGTCTCAAAGCCCAACTAACATCTAATGTCCGTTTAATTAAAGTCCGATGGGCTTTCAATTGATTTCTTTAGGCTTGGGTTTTGGTCAATGTATGGGTCAAACCCAATTACCAAGCCCAATAAGGAATCACCCTCATATGCCATAAAATCAATATCAAGCCCATAAGGCCCAATTAAACATAAAAGCCCATTTATTACATTTGGGCTTAAATGGTGTGATTTAGGCCCATTTTGGATCCAATCCAAATGGTCCAAATCTACTTGGCCCAACCAAGCCCATTATGTCCAAATATAATAGTTTTAGGCCCAATTCAAAATTAAGCCCAACTAACCAAATTTTAAAATTCCAAATTTTATAACTTAATTAATTAAAGTGTATTATCATGATTAATCCTTTAAATCAATATTCCCAAAATATCAAATTAATCCATTAATCATATTTTTATCTTAAATATATGTCCAACATTATTTAATCAAAAAATCAAGTCCCTAATCCTCCATCAAGCATTCGGCCAAGGTGATTAAAATGGTTCCGATTTCGTTTTCAATCCAATCGAGTTACAAATCATCATTCCATATTGTTTCAAGTCATCTAATGTCTTAAAATTAAAAATCATCTAGTCCATATGCTTGCATGTATTCGGCCAAGCCTCATTTGGGTTGGAAAAATTAATCCAATTTATTTTCCATGAAATTGATGATGTATAATCTAAATAACATACATCTAAGCATATTTAATCAAGCAAACTCATCAAATCATGCTTCATACAATTTTCCCCAAATAACATCCTAATATATTTGCATGCTCTTTAAGCTCTGATACCATTGTTGGAAAAATAACCAAGCCCCAAGATCAACAAGAACAAGCAAAATATATAAATACATGAATGAATAAATTGAAGTATGGCGGAATCATACTCACAATACTTGAAAATGGATGCTTAGATGATGCGAAAACTCCTCCCTTGTGCAGTGAAGCTCTCGGCCAAGAAGAAAAGAGGGACTCCAAGTCGAGTTTGATCCTTCCAAGCTCAAGGATTAGTTTCCCATATCACCTATGTATGATCCCTTGAAGGTGCTAGCCTTTGTTGTGATTTTGAATGCACAACTTCTTCAAATCTTGCCACAAAAATTGAAGAAAGGAGAGCCAAAAACTGCTTGCAAGTTTCGGCAATGTGAGAGAGAAAAGTTGAATGATTTTTGTTACAAAAAATCAATTTATATTTATGCCATAATATTTATTAAATTAATAATAAACTTATGACACAAATCATGCAATGGCTTAGAGTGTCAAACACTCAATTTCCATGCAAAACCATTGAGTGCATTGTACACTATCTCCATGCAATGCATTAGAATTAAATAATGCATAATATGACATGTGTCATGTGGGCCCCACACGTTTCCAAATGAAAGTGGGCCCACGTGCACTCACGCGTTCGGGTTCGATATTTCCGAAATACCGAACTTACGTCGCGACGTTAATTAAATCGAATTTAAATAAATAATTGCGCCTAGCGAAATTATTATTTACGTCGCTAACGAATTAATTCTAAATTAACTCGTTTGCCCGAATTAAAATCTAATTTTAATTTCGCGTCGAAATCGAATTTCGATTATTATATCGAATATAATAATTTTACGATTAATTCCAAATTAATCGTTCTCTCTCTTGTATAGTACTTTATCCAAGATAAAGTCTCTCCGTAATTAATCCAAGATTAATCGAGTTTGAATCATACGTCATTGGTGAATCTTCGGGAAGCGACCCAAGAGATCTCTGGATATGTTGGCAGTAAATACGGCCGCGTCAGATTATCTGAATACGTACGTACCAAGTACTACGTTTTTACCGATTTACAAGACAAGGTTAGCCTCTAGCAAAACGCCATGCCTACCCAATTCTCCAGAAATATTCTTATTGGAATATAAGATCTATAACAGGCGTAGTATACCGTAGTAGTATAGTGTATATCGAACCAGTATCGGATGATCACATGTAAGGCCTGGGGCTGGAGATGTGTCTGCCCCGTACGATACACATATCGGACATCAAGCAACCAGTCTCTTTGAATCGGATAATCCTGACCTAGTCATATTATCCCGATGGTTGCAACCATTATAGAGTACTAGTTCTGTATCCCTCGCGATCATCATCTCCATATGTCTGAAGTGATACTTCCATCTTGACATCACACCCAATACACTACGATTCTCGATAAATCCAGAAGAGGTGTACACAGAACCCGTTAAAGCCCTGGACCACCAAAACTAAAGTTTACCGATTGTCGTAAGTACTAGCGATGCAAGTCTCAGGTTAAGATCATATGCACCTACCCTGAAGCGGACTCCCATAGACACGCAGACATACTACCAATGGGATTCCGCGGGGTCTATCCAGAGCGAAGCTGTTTTCCGTACCATCGGTAAACACACAACCTCCTACCGCACTTGCATAAGTATCCTATACTTAAATATATGAGAACTATGCCGTTGTGCCCTCACAACATGCACAAGTGCAGTACTAGTCTATTCCGCATTATCGATGTCCAATCTCGATAATACTACGACTAGGGATATTTAATGATTAAACCTTTATGGATTGATACCGTCTCATATCATCACAATCCGGAACTAATCATAGGGACTCTTACCATTTATATCAAAGTAAATAAATTACAAAACGGTAAAAGGCAATTTCATTAATACATAGTTAATTTTGTACAATAATACAATATTATTTACAAAATAGTGACGCTATGGGTCATAACTGTCTAACAGGTTGTACCAAGAAGGTTTAGGCAAAATTGGATTGGATCCAATTGGGCCAAACCGCACCCTCCAGTAAAGCCCAAATGGACTTATATGACCTTTAAGTTTAATTGGGCCTGCCTAATGGCCTAAATTGATTTCTGGGCTTATAGGGTAACTCCCGGATTGACTTTGGTTTATTGGGTTTGACCCGAGTTGACCAAAAGTCCACGCCTCAAGAAATTAATTTTAAAGCCATTGGACTTTAATTAAATTGACGTTGGACGTTAATCGGCTTTGAGACCCGTAGCGATTAAATTTGGAATTTAAGTCGTAAAGGTTCATTAAATAAAGTGTAATATTAATTTGGAATTAAATAGCGAATTAGAATTAAATCAAATTGAATTGGATTTATTAGTAGTTTAATTAATTCAAGATTCGTACTTTAAGTACTTATTCGCAAAACGAGTTTGACTCGAGCAAATCAAATCGTTGTTTGAACATTGGATGGTCACTAATTATCATATTAATTAATTGGATTAGATTGATTGATAACATGTGGTGAATACATGATTGTGATGTATGAATAATGTATATCAGATGGATATTAGATGGGTGGGGTAATTTATAATTGTTGTAATAATTTGATTATTAATTTTTTTTTTGGACCTGCTGTCCAGCCTTATCACCTCCATATCTTTGTATTCTCTTCTCACCTATTCCCCTTATGTAAATGAGGTTTCTTTAGAAGTGTAGTGTAACGGGTAGAAGGAATATTGTGCTAGCGGGGAGAGGAGAGAGAATGGGAGAGATTTGATCTAGGATCAATGTGTAAAGTATCCATCCGCATATCATTATTATTTTATTATATGCGCTTTATTATGTGTTTAGAATGCATGTTTAAGGGTGTATGATGATGAGACCTTAACAAGATAATAAATTGGTTGCCAATTTGCACGCAAAAAACCCTACAAAATTATTAAGCGTTTTTCCTTCCATTGAGTGATTCTCACTCAAGATCCGAGACGCATTGGCTTGTTGGCCAAAGTCAAGGCCTTTGTCCGTCGAGGATGTGTTTGAATCATAAGAGCTTTGTTCCATGTTCGTCTTGTCTTGTCCAAGTTGCGGTTTTTGTTGGCCAAAGTCAAGACCACTTCTTGTCCATCGACATTGATTACAAAGCTTTCCATGGTCAATGGGTCGCGCTTAACTGGGATCACTAAGTTTGTTGTGTCAAAGCCAAGGCTTAGTCGATTCAGAGGAAAAAGGTTAGGTAATACATTGGATGTATTGGCATATATAAGATATATGTTTCGGACTTGGATGTCCCCCTACCGGATCTAGGAATTGGATTTGATCCAATCGATCTTAGAGATCTACCTAGTTAATTATCATACAATTTGTTGGCCAAAGTCAAGATTTTGTGATATTTAACGGGATCCTAGCCCACTAGGAAACACGGTTTCCCGAGTACTCGACAGAGGGTTAGAGGCTCGTCGAAAAATAGTGGGAGGCAAGAATTGAATTTGCAATATTCGTTTAATTACTTGCCATACGCGCTCATTCAAATATCATTCGTCAAATAAATTAAATGTTAGTTGGACTAATATTTAAATTGTTGTTTTGATAAACAGTTGGACTGTATTCAAACTATTCATTTATAGTTGATTTTATAATTGGATTATAGTAATCAATATAATTGATTTTAATTAATTAAATTATAGTTGATTAAATAGTTGGACTATTGTAATCATTATAATAAATAGTACCTAAATCATTGATTAAATAGTTGGACTATTAAAATCAAGATTAAAATTGAAAGATTGACATTTAAAACATAATCCTAGGGAAAATGTATTTAATTGGTTTAATTTTCAAATTGGGAATAAAGTTTCAGGATGGTCCTGGAAAAATAATAAGTTACTTTATTTGATAAAATAACATATTATGCCTAAGCCCGGAGTTAAGCAAATAGTCGAGCATAATCTTTGGAAGATTAATTAGATGATAACTTTAGTGTTTAATCCATTAAGCTTGTCGCAGTAGACTCCTTAATTTCTGAATCAGAACTAAGGATTAGATCCTTAAAGTATGATAATGAAATTGAAGGATCTTCAAAGAATCTATCATTAGATTTTAGAAGTACTAAAATTGCAATAATAACTCTTGGAGAGTTAATGACTATTCTCAGGGAGAAAAAGTCAAAGTTTGCAATTAGGCAAGTAGCGCGAGGCGCACCTTACTTCGATATTCTAGAAGGCCAAGGCTTGGCCAAAGGCTTCTGGAGTGTTGAAACAGGCAAAGGCAAAAAAAAATCATTATAATCTTCTAGGAAGATAAAGGACATATCCTAAAATGTCTGCCTTATTGTAGAAATGGGATCGCGGAAGCATGACTGCCGTTTGGACAAAGCAGACAGGAAGGAATTGAAGAACGAGCAAGGCTCTGACTTCAAATATGTTTGTCATATTATGTTCACTACTAGTATTAAAATTAGATTTTAAATACTTAGTGTGGTACATAAATATATATTGATGTTCAGAATCTGTTTTGAACGGGATACTGACTTCAATCGAGATTAATCTGCGATTTGGAAACGGGACGAAAGTCGCTGTTTTAACCGTAGATACCTAAGTTTAGGAACTACCTTCGGGTGTGTACTTAAATTAGGAAACTGTTATAATGTAACTAGTTTGACTAGATACATTATCTCTATATCAGCGTTTAACCCGCTGCGGGTGAACTTTTATATTTTAGAACACTAAACTGTTTTATTATATAAAGATGATATTGAGATATGCACATTAGATGTGAATAACAGTATTTATATTTTGAATATAAATAAATCTCAAACATATAACATGACAAACAAATAGCTCAAACTGATTTTGATCAGAAGAAACTAATTGTGGTATTGTTGTCTGGGACACAATTAAACAAGACTCGTATATCCACACTTTTGAAGAGTGGGTACTAGGACACATTTGATTCCAATCAAATAAAGTCTACAAATCTAGTTTATTGGGCAAAGTGCCTATAACACATTTACTTGGTAAAAGTGTTAATGCCATCAATCTGTTAGCCCTTGTTCATAGTGAAGCAAGTGGGCCCATTTCTAGCTAGGCTAGGGGTGGATATGAATATTTCGTGACCTTTACGGATGTGGCATCACGTTATGGTTATGTATTTCTTTGAAACACAAATCGGAAACTTTTACAGTTTCGACACGAAATAGACAAACAGATCGGCTAAAGTATTATACCGTCACGGTAAGACCGTAATGGAAAATACTTAAGCAATAAGTTTCTCGTATACTTGAAAGAGTATAGTATTCTTTCAATGAGGACTCCTCCCGGAACACGTCATTCTGACGGTGTGTCCGAACTGAGATAAACCGAATTATGTTAGACATGATAAGGCTAATCATGAGTCACTCTGAGCTACCATTTCCTTCAACGGATAAGCTTTAATAGTGCAGAACTTATTTAGAATAAGGTTCCATGAAAATCTGTTTGACAGATATCATATTAGATATGAACAGGAAAGAAACCAGGTTTCTCATTCCTGTAAATTTGGGATGCTAGGCATATGTTTGGATGATACCAAACTAAAACCCAAATGGGATAAGTGCCAATTGTAGGTTATCCCAGGGATACCAAAGTATAGTACTTATACAACTCACTGGAGAACAATGTAATTGTTGCTCACCATACGGTTTTCCTAAGAGGAATACCGATATACAGTGGTAAGTGGGAGGATAGTAAGACTCGATGAAAATCAGAGTAATACTGTCCAAGGCACCAAATCTTAATGGAACATAAATAGTTCATCAAGGATGAAACGATACCATTAATCTTCGAATACACAAGAACCGTGTAAGTCGGAGAGAGTCAAAAAACAACCTCGGGTATGGGTTTCTGATCTCACCTCGTAAAGATGTCTATCTTTTGAGGTATACCAACTGACTACGTATAAGGAAGTGATACAAGGTATCAACTCCCAAATATGGCAAAGTGCCATGATATCCGAAATGAATTCCATGCATATCAACATGTTTAGAACTAGTTGATGTACCGCAAGGCATTGTGCCTATTTGTACTATAAGTCTTCAAGGAAGATGTACATGGATGGCAACATACCAACGTATAAAGCTAGGCTTTTAGCGGAAAGGTATCGTTATCAAAAGTGTGTTGATTACGATTCAACCTTTTAACTGTTGCCACTGTAAATCCATTTGGAGAATGCTTGCTAAAGCTACATGTTTCATTTATGAAATATGTCAGCTTAACGGAAAATCGATTTCCTGAAAAGGAAACCTTTCGGAGGATGTTTATAACATCTTGATGGTTTTGTCGTACCAAAACTAGCAAACAAGGTTTGCAGGTTATTCGATCCATGTTTGGATTGAAGCAAGCATTAGGTTCTTGGAATTATTGTTTTGATGTAATCATAATAGTTTATGATTTAATTCAAAACAAAATGATCTTGTGTATATAAGAAGGTTAGTGGGAGCACACTGACAGTGGATGTCCGATAAATAATGATAATACGTCATTTCTTGGAAATGATATTCCCATAATAATAATCGGTGAAAGCTTAGCTTTCATGAAAACTCTCCGAGAAATCGTACATTGCAAAATGTACTTGACCTGGTGTCTCATACGCTTTGAAAATATAGATTCACAAACAGGCCAATCCAAGTGATAGTCACTGAATTATGTTAAGAACATCCGTTAGTATCTTAGAGAACTAAGGATGCTGTCTTAGTCAATGGAGAAGGAGAACTTGAATTGACTGGGATCACTGTAGCAAGTTTCCCAAACCGATACAACGACTATTAGTCGCAAACGGTACTACAAAGTTTGAATAACGGAACAGTGAGCTGGAAATCTTCCAAGCAAGATAGTGTTACCGAATAAACAACAAATGCGGAATATTGCTGCAGCTGAGGCAGCAATAGAAGCCTTCTGGGTCAATAATAATCTAATTAGATTAGATATAGTTCTGGTAGCAGCTGAGCTAGGCGTCAGCACTGGCTAAAGAATTAATGGTCTCATCAACGATCCAGATATATACTTCGATATTCATCTGATTTGTTCGGATCATACATCGTGGCGATGTGATGATCGAATAAATCGCATCAGATGACAATCATGCAAATCCGCTGACGAAAGCATTTCTCAACAGTTTGAGCCAACCGTACATAGTTCGGGT
Source organism: Zanthoxylum bungeanum (assembly GCA_019454045.1). Taxonomy (NCBI): domain Eukaryota; kingdom Viridiplantae; phylum Streptophyta; class Magnoliopsida; order Sapindales; family Rutaceae; genus Zanthoxylum; species Zanthoxylum bungeanum. Next base: position 20,003 of record SKCR01049304.1, read on the forward strand.
GTCAAGCACTCGAATGACTGGCTATAGGCCAAGTGGGAGATTGTTGGACAATTATGACCCATAGCGTCACTATTTGTACAGATCATGGTATTGTTGTACAAATTAACTATGTGACAAAGGAGATTGCTCTCTTATCATTTGTGATTAGATCACCAAGATGTATAAATGATAGGAGGTCCCTATGATTAGTTCCTGGATTGAGAATGATATGAGACAGTATCAGTCCACGAAGGATTAATCATTAAATATACCTAGTCAGAGCATTGTCGAGATTGGACATCGATAAATGCGTAAAAGACTAGTATTACACTTGTGCGCGTTGTGAGGGCATAACGGCATAGTTCTCATATTTAGGTATAGGATACTCATGCAAGTGTAATAGAAGATTGTGTTTTACCGATGGTACGGGAAACAGCTTCGCTCTGGATAGATCCCTCAGAATTCCATTGGTAGTATGACTATGTGTCTATGGAAGTTCGAAATCAGGGTAGGTGTATTTGGTCTTAACCTGAGACTTGCACCGCTAATACTTACGACAATCAATATACTTTGGTTGTGGTCGTCCAGGACTTTAACAGGTTCTGTGTACGCCAATGCTTGGTATATTGAGAATCGTAGTGTGTTGGGTGTGATGTCAAGACGGAAGTATCACTCCAGTCATAGTGGAGATGATGGTCACGTAGGATATGGGACTGGTTCTCTTAAATGCTGCAGCTATCGGGATAAAATGACAAGGTCAGGTTTATCCGATTATAGAGACTAGTCACCAGACATCCGACATGTGCTTCGTACGGGGCAGACACAATTCCAGCCCCAGGCCTAGCACGTGATCATTCGATACTGGATCGACATACACAATACTATGTATACTACGCCTGATATAGATCGTTTATTCCTGTAAACATGTTTCTGGAGAATTGGGTAGGCATGGCGCTTTGCTAGAAGCCAATCTTGTCTTGTAAATCGGTATAAACGTAGTACGAGGTACGTACGTGTTTGGATAGTCCGACGACCGAATTTACTGCCAACATATTCTGGAATCTCATGGGTCGCTTCCCGAATATTCACCGATGATGTATGACTCGCACTTTATTAATCTGGTATTAATTAGATGAGAGAAAATTAATCTGGGATTAATTGCGGAGATATTTTATCTAGGATAAAATATCAATTAAAGAGAGAGAACGATTAATTTGGAATTAATCGGTTAATTAATATATTCGATATATTAAACGAAATTGGATTTCGACGCGGAATTAAAATTAGATTTTAATTCGGGCGAACGAATTAATTTAGAATTAATTCGTTAGCGATGTGAATAGTGACTTTGCTAGGCGTAATCATTTAATTACGTCGCAACGGAAAATTCGTTAATTTGGAATTAGCAAACCCGAGCCCGTGATTATTTGCGAGCGCATTCGCATTTCGAATTCGATTGCGGCACGCAAGTCAAATTAAGCGTCAAATCATTAGTCACATCAAGCGTCAAATCACATGTCACTTTGAGTGATGTGACAATTGATTAATTGATTGATTGATTGATGTGAGTTGATGTGAAATGATTGAAAGCATTTAATGCTTGACTTTTTGGAAAAGTTTTTGGTATATGTTTTATTTGTTTTTGGAAAACAAATTAACTTTTACACATTTCATCCTTCTCTCTCCTAGGCATACGGTTTTGGAGGCAAAACCTTCTTCTCTCTCACATGGTTTCACCTTCTGTTTTCTCTTCTATTTTCTATCAAGAAATGACGAGAAAGTGATAGGGAAATCAATGGTGTTTTTGTGGTAAAAACACCAAGTGCTAGCACACAAGTGAGTCCATACAAAGGTGATAGGGAACTCACTACATGAGCAAGGAATCAACACAAGCTTGGAGCTTTCATGGAGGACCTCACATGGCCGAAAATGGGGACAACAGAACAGCCCACTGCCGAGCTTGGAGGAGGCAGAAAATGAAGATTTTTGTTCTTCGTAGCATCCAATCCGTTCTTTGTGAGTATTCTGCAACTCCTTTGATGTGTATTCATATTTGTTTCTTGCTTGATAATGATCCTTGGGAAGCTTAGAGCAAACCAACAGATGTATGAGACATCCTCCATACTTAGATGGTAGTCACGTCACCGATCTATTTAAATCAGACCTCCGCCTGTTCGTTGGGTATGGACCGATCCTCAGGATATCCTGTGTGTGTCAAGATATGATCCGTCAGTTCTGTGTACAGAGCATAAGTAGTCCATATGTGATTAGCAATCAGTTAAATCTATAGCCATAGTATACTTCGGAAGTGAGTTTTGAATGTTATTTATAGATTGCTAATAGAAACGTCGACATGATAATACCTATAGAGATTTGACGTTTACATCTATATCTCTGGGATTATCTGGATACCTGTGACGGAGGGATTATACGTATGCAATGACCTCGACCTGTATGATTCAGCTAGTTTATCCGTGGTCGTCATAATTTTCGGGTGGGTAAATTATGGACACGAAATTAGATTTTGTGACAGATATACCTGAATCTAGAGAGTCTCACTAATGAAATATACTCGTAGAGCACTAGGGAAACTTTTATTAATAATGGTGATTATTTATAAATCGTTTAAACGTTAAACGAAAAATACATGCGAACAGGCCGAACCGTCATTTCCTAATTAATGTGTATTTGTATTTAATATATGACATTATTAAATACACATTAATAAATTTTCGAATAAAGGTATTTGACATATATCATTAATATATGTATTTGAGATATTTAAAGTAAATATAATACATATATTTGAGATATTTGTATTTAATTAATTATTTAATTATTTAATTGTTAAATGATTAATATAATTAAAATATAAATATCTCACTAAATGATAAAGTTAGGAAATGATTATAAGTGTTTATTGTTGACTTTATACTTAAAGGAAAAGGTTGTCAAATTGAATTTGACTTCCTGGATATTTGTTTTAATTGTTAAAATTGAAAATATCTATTTTCCTTTTTCTTTGGTATTTTCGGCCAACACCCTAAATAAATATAATTGTTATATTTTTGAGTTGAAATTGTTGACTTGGTTGAATAATTCATTAAAGTGTAATGATTTAGAAATGCAAGTTGAACTTAAATGAAACAAATGAAAATATCTTGATATTTTCTCACCATCAATTTCGGCCAAGGCTAAATTTGTGGAGTATATATTGTTTTGTTTCATATTTTAGGGTTTAACAAGTTCATTTGAGACAAAATAAACATAAAAGAAGTTGAGAGAAAAGCTTGAAGGCTAAAGGAAAAAGCTTGGAAATCTTTGAGTTTTGTAAGTTTTTCTTTAAAGCTTTCAACATGGAAATTGTTTCTAAAATTCTTCATTTTATGATGCTTTGATGTTATCTCTACTATTATAGTTTGTGTTTATATGGTTGTGAACTTGAATGAAAGTTTGATGCATGTAAGTAAGCTTGAAATGGTTTCAAAGCTTTACTTTTGATTTTTAGAAAATCAAGTTGTCATTATAGAGTTGGTAAGCCACTCCTTGGTGACCTAGAATTTTTCTAGAGTTGTTTCAAAGTGGTGAGGCTAGATTGGTGAAGTATTGAATGGATTAAAGTGTCGGATTTTGTAAATTTGGTGAAATTGGACAATTTGATGAAATTGAAAAATTATGGTTCATAACCCACTCCAAATTTGGGTTTTTTCATATATGTGATGTATTATGGTATGAATATGATGCATGTAAATTTTTGGGTTGATTGGATTTGATCTTGGCATGTTTTGAACAAAAGGGACCAAAATACAATTACTTGAAAATTTGGGGGTTGTCACGGCAATTAGAAAAAAATTGGGATTTGTGTTAAATCTGATTTTGATGCATTAGATGTGTTGAAAATTATTTTAGAAATGATTTAGAATCATCCAAAATTGTATTTGACAAATTTTGGACAAAAATGATCAATTAACAAAGTTTTGGGACAATTCGGTAATTACCAAGAAATTTGATTTATTGTGTAATTTTTAAGAATTTGATAATTGGATAATTAAATAAATAAGTTTATTTAATTGATCCGAGAAAAAGTTTTGAAATCGGAAAATTTTGATTTTCCGCGATTCCGCTGCGTTACCGATATTCCCCCTTAAAACCCCAACAGTATCGCCGTCCCCAAAAGCATGCCACTACTGTCCCTGAAACTGGTGGTCTTGGGGCGTTATGTATCGCCGTCCCCCAAGCCACATAACTAGAACTGGGGGTGCGGGTCTATGATATCCTTCAAGCTCTAAAACTAGGGTCTAGGGGCGTTACGTATCGACGTCCCCCTAACCCTGAACTAGGATCTAGGGGCGTTACGTATCGCCATCCCCCAGTCCTCTGCATGTGCACATGTCTCTGTCCGTTTATTCCAAGCTGTATCAAGTTACATATTGGGGTGGGTTTTTCCTTCATGCCCCGGAAAACATAAAATCACAATTTGAAAGCGTTTTTGTCTCAATCATAACTTAAAGCATAAATTGTCTTGTAATAACTGTAGTAAAATCCTCTAACGCCCTAAAAGAGTGAAAATAAGTCTGATAAGAAAATACGAAATGAAAATCCAGTAAAAAAAGAAAATATCCACTCACAGTGTTCGGAATCTGGCTGAAGCTATATCGCTTTGTCGAAGGAGATTGCAACTCATGTAATGGTCTATAGTGTTGGAGATTATCTAGGTCCCAAAGATCATAAATCAAGCATGAACATGTGTGAATACATTCGAGGAAGTCGCGGAATACTCACATCGATCGGTTGAGCGACGCGGAGGCAACAAAAAACCATTTCTTTTCTTCTTCACTGCATTCGGTAGTGAGCAGTTTTGCTCACTGGTTTGGCCTCGATTTAGGTCATTCGTCAAGCTCCGAGCTTCGTCGAACGGTTCCCGGCTCATGGGTGGACTTCCCTATCACCTTCGCATGTCTCGTAAGTGTGCTAGCACTTGTGATTTTACCACAAAATCCACACTCTAGGCTTCCCACTGCTCACGGTTTTGAATGAAACCAGTAAGCTATTTTAGCCCCAAGGGCGTGAGAGAGAATAAGGGAATGGAGAGAGAGAGTTGTATTTGGTTTGTGAAATTTGTGTATTAAATACACATTTGAATTTCAAAAGCATTTCACTTGAATTTGGCTTTCAAAAAGCAAACCATTAAAGCCTTAATGGCACCAACCACACACATCACTTCCATCAATCATGAATAGTGACTTGCGTCAATCACTCAAAGTGAAAGACATCCATAAACTTGATTGACGAATGATGTGACGCTAGCTGCGACTAGCGATTTGACGCTTGATTTGACTTACGTGCCGCACTCGAATTCGAAATGTGAATGTGCTCGCAAATAATCTCGGGCTCGGGTTCGCTAATTCCAAATTAATGAATTTTACGTTGCGACGTAATTAAATGATTACGCCTAGCGAAGTCTCTATTCACGTCGCTAATGAATTAATTCTAAATTAATTCGTTCGCCCGAATTAAAATCTAATTTTAATTCCGCGTCGAAATCTAATTTCGTTTAATATATCGAATATATTAATTAATCGATTAATTCCAAATTAATCGTTCTCTCTCTTAAATGATATTTTATCCCAGATTAATTTTCTCTCTCATCTAATTAATCCCAGATTAATTTAGAGTGCGAGTCATACGTCATCGGTGAATCTTTGGGAAGCGACCCATGAGATCCCCGAATATGTTGGCAGTAAATTCGGTCGTCGGACTATCCGAACACGTAAGTACCTCGTACTACGTTTATACTGAATTACAAGACAAGGTTGGCTTCTAGCAAAGAGCCATGCCTCCCCAATTCTCCGGAAATATCCTTACAGGAATAAAGGATCTGTATCAGGCGTAGTATACGTAGTATTGCGTATTTCTGTCCAGTATCGGATGATCACATGCAAGGCCTGAGGCTGATACAGTGTCTGCCCCGTACGAAGCATATATCGGATAACAAGCAACTAGTCTCTTTAATATCGGATAATCATGACCAAGTCATATTATCCCGACGGTCGCAACCATTTTAGAGAACCAGTTCTGTATCCCTGCGCGATCATCAACTCCATATGACTGGAGTGACACATCCGTCTTGACATCACACCCAACACACTATGATTCTCAATATACCCAGCATTGGCGTACACAGAACCTGTTAAAGCCCTGGACGACCGCAACCAAAGTATATTGATTATCGCAAGTATTAGCGGTGCAAGTCTCAGGTTAAGACCAAATACACCTACCCTGATTTCGGATTTCCATAGAAACATAGTCATACTACCAATGGAATTCCAAGGGGGTCTATCCAGAGCGAAACTGTTTCCCGTACCATCGGTGAAACACAACCTCCTATTACACTTGCATGAGTATCCTATACCCAAATATATGAGAACTATGTCGTTGTACCCTCACAACGCGCACAAGTGTAATACTAGTCTTTTACGCATTCATCGATGTCCAATCTCGATAATGCTCTGACTAGGGATATTTAATGATTTATCCTTCGTGAATTGATACTGTCTCATATCATTCTCAATCCAGGAACAAATCACAAGGACCTCCTATCATTTATATATCTAGGTGATCTAATCACAAATGATAAGAGTGCAATCTCATTTGTCACATAGTTAATTTGTACAACAACATCGTGATCTGTACAAATAGTGACGTTATGGGTCATAATTGTCCAACATATAGGTGATAACTTGATTAGACTAAAAACTACGAGATAAGTTCTGAAACTAGGCTAAACTACTAAATTCAAGTATGTGATATCATAACTTAGTATATCATATTTGTACTAAGATGCAACGTGTGCATATGAACTGATACGAGACCTTAAGGGTAGTCACTAACACCATAAGATGGAACTGAGGTGGTTACAAACTGATTCTAGGAAATTCCGTGCCACTCGTCGCGACGCACACCCTTGCACGACGTCCAGAAGTGTGCCAACGCGACCTAGTTTTCCAGGATCATGTTTTGCTTTCCCAAGTTCATCCAATGCATAAAACATCAATTTACACTCCACACCAACATTTCCATACTAAAAACCAATGTTCAATTCATCATATATCACTCCATTTCTCATACCCTAATCTACCATTACATCAACAATCAACTTTTAATCCATTTCATGCACTTCACCAATTTACACCCAAACTTAACAAATTGGGGTTTATCAATATTTCCATTGCCTCAAAACAAAAATCACATAATCATCATCATATCCATGCTCACAACACAACACAAGTATCAAATCATCAAACTTATCATTTAAAAAAAAAAAAATGGGTCATGGATTTCTTACCCTTTCCTATTGATTTCCAATATCTCTCAAGTCTCTATTTTTGCCAAACTCCTCCATTCTTTGTTTCTTTCTTATTTTTCCTTCCTCTTCTCTCTTTCTTCTTCTTTTTCTTCTTCTATTCTCTTCTTCACGTTTTCCTTTCTCCTTTTGATTCCAAATTTGTGAATTTGTGAATAGTGCACCCCTTTTATAGTTGGCCTTAAGAAAAAATAGAATGGTGTAGAAGTTTATGGATTTTACTAGAATGCCCTCAGTTACTATTCATATGAATTATTGATCTGTATTTGTAGCCCATTTCTGGTTAGAATTTGGAAAAAATTTCAACGCATAAGTTGTAGATCTCGATCTCAGATTTCCGGCGATATAAAATTCATGGAATTCGGAGTTCGAATGAGAAAGTTATGGCCCAAATATTATGGGCTGTCCGGAGTTGTACGTTATACAGTCTCATATCGAAATTTCGGAAAATTAACCGAACATCCCCAAAGTCGTTTCATGAGTGTATTTGTGCCCGTATATAATTTATATTATATTATCTTCGTCCAGTAATACCACAGTACCACAACGTAATAGTAATAGGACTACGGGTCGTTACAAAAATCAAGTGTTGGAGCTCAAGAAACTACAAGATAAAAGAAGATTAGATTATTGTATATCACTTTAATTATTCTAATATTTGTTCAGTTAAGATTATTCATGATAAACAATTAAGAGCTCAAATTATTTTTACATATGAATAACTTACAAATTAAATTACATGTTTTCATCAAATGATAAAAGCTTGTTATGTTAAAATTATTTTCAAATTTCTCGATCTTAAAAGAATCAATTAATTTTAATGAAAATGTCATTTTTTTTATTTCAAAATATTTGAATTTAAGTTGTAATAATTTTTGGTTTTAAAATAAGAACAAAAATGTAAGGTTTTCAAAGTTTATGTTAGACTAGAAGTCCTAAAAGTGTTCCCAAGCCTATCAGAATCTTCACAAAAACTTTGTTTTTGAAAACTCTAAGAACGAATGTCCAATCCCTCAAAAATGGATGTCCAAAGTAGCTATTATTTGACCGTAATTTTTTGCAACAGTTAGTGAGACTGGATGATTGGCCTTTGACACCAGATGTCTTGAACATTAAGTTTTTGTCATAACATCTAGTTTTTTAGCCCAACTATAAATTGAATCTTTGTGGCCTTTTTTCTCTTGATCAATTTCAAACTGTTCATCCATCATATTTTGATCAACTCTTGAGCTATAAACATGTTTCATCAAAATCAAGCTCAAATCAAGTTATTAACTACCATTATTTGTTCACGTAAGAGTTTTAGTATTTGTTAGAGGTTTTTCTCTAATTTCTTTGCATGAAATACTTGGGTCATATTTTATCTAGGGGTGGCAATTTGGGTCCAGATTCGTTTTTTCGTTCGATTCGATTCGGTTTAAAGCGAATACGGGTTTGAAAAAATAGATTCGTTTAATAAATGGGTCAATTCGATTCGATTCGATTATTAAACGAATCGAATACGAATTTAAGCTCATTGATTCGTTTATTCGTTTAGTATTCGTTTTATTATTTTTATTTACCAGTTATTGTTAATTTTCAATTAAGATTCGAGAAATTATACCTAATTATCAATATTAAAAAATAATATTTTCGATATTTGGTGATGTATTTTTAGTAAATATATCAATTACATATTTCATATGTATATATTTATGAAGAATTAATGTAAATCAAGTGTGATAAATTATTTTATTAAATAATATCATTGACTAAACGAATAAACGAATATTCGTATTCGATTCGTTTAATAAACGAATCGTATACGAATCCTAATATTAGGATTGGTTTAATAAACGAATCGAATATGAATCCATCATATTTCATTCATATTCGATTTGATTCGTTTAGGATTCGATACGAATTTGATTCGTTGATTCGTTTTGCCTGCACCCCTAATTTTATCCCTTAAATAAGAATTGTAAAAGGTTTGATTAGAACCGATAAGCCAATTGGATCATCTTCAAGCCCCAAAAAAAATAATTGTGATTCATTTGAATATACTCATATTGAGATTGCATGTTTATGGATGAAGTCGAGAGTTTGAAGTATTGAAGTGTTGAGAAAATTGAATTTGGAAATTTATGGTTGAATTTAAGTAAATTAAGGTTATTTAGCATGTGATTTTAATACACAATTCACACCATTCCTCTTAGGTTATTTAGGCCATATGTTAGGGGAATTTCAATTGGTATCGGAGCGAGTGGTCTTCACCCTAAGATTTAACCATCAGGAGTAAAAAATCAAAAATGATCTCCTATGATAGTATTTTCTTCTCGGAAGGCCAACCACATCTAAACCACCTTACTTTGATGGAACCAATTATTGATATTGAAAGATTATGATGAGGATTTTTCTTCAAATTGTAGATTATGACATATGGGAGCTAGTTAGCGAGACCTCATTTGAAGCCATTAAGGTTGATATAGATGGATAAATTGTAGATAAACGTTATAGTGAATAGAATATGTAAGATAAAAGGAGAATCATATTGAATGCCCAAGCCATGAATTCATTTTATTATGCTTTAAATAAGACAGAATTTCATATAATATCAACTTTTAAAATACATTTTAGATTTGGCAAAAATTAGAATTGATGTATGAATGGACTAGCCAAGTGAAGGAGTTTAAAATTAGTAGATTCACCAAGCAATATGAATTATTTGATATGGGGTCTCATAAGCATATACATTTTATGTTTAATAGGTTTACTGACATGGTAAATACTTTGGAAGCCATAGAAAACTACTTTAAGAAGAGTGGAAGCTGATAAGTACGACAATTCGTACATTAAAAGATCATAATATATATATAACTTATTCTTAGATGACCTCATTAAATTACTAATCTCATATAAGGAGGAGATATAGATATTTCTGCACGAACAATTCCCGGGAAATCGCTGAGACGTGAATGAGTCTCAGAAACAGACTTGAAATTTTCTCTCTTTCCCACTGCAATGTTGCCGAACCTGCAACCAATTTTATTATTATTTTCTATTTCAGAAACCACCAAAACTGCTCAATATAGTGCAACACAAAAACTGTTTACTATTGAACTGCTCAATACCGAACTCGATCGTAACTGTCGATCTACTTGAGGATGAAACTGTTCAATTCGTAATATCCCTATTGCATGAACTCGGTCCGAATCCGGATTAGTCAGGACTAATGTGGCACTGGATACCGGGTGGGGAACCAAAAAAAAAAAGCTGCACTACACCATCGAAACAGACACAGGGACAAAACCTGCAATTGCAAAAACTGCTCATTATCGAATGTTTAGGGATGCCGTCAGAGCGTGTGAGCTATGACACCATTCAATAATTTTTACATTCATGGCTCTTGGGGGAGATTCATCTGATGATGAAAGTAAAGTAACTAGAAATTTTACATTTGATGAGTTATATGATACATTTTAAAATTAAATGTTGATTTAAAGAAACTATAAGAACATATCACTTGGAAAGAAACTTACTTGCACACTTAATGAACTTGATGATTATAAAAAACAATTAGATGTTCTTAAAATAAAATAAAAAATGATCTTTTAAAAACTCAAAATGATCAGTTAGAAAAGGAAATTGATACATTGAACTCGAAAATTGATTTATATGATAGTGCTCATGTTATTCCCCACATTGATATGCCATCTAGATCATATGTGCAGAATAAATTGATGACATGCTTGATGAGTTAGAAGTTCTTATGATGAAGAACAATGAGATAGATGACATTTTTTTAAATTGATAAATGAGAAAAATGCCTTCAAGGAAACATGAGATTTTGAAAAAATTAATTTGTGAAGGCTAATTCATACAATGATCCTAGTATTACATGCAATTATTATTTATTTGGGACATATTGTTAGGGAAAATGTAGCGAAAGTGCTTCCATAGGCGAAATTGATTTTTAAAATATTTGTTAGATTGGATGAATTAATTGATATCATATACCTTTAATTTATCCGTATTTTACCCTAATCACTCGTTAATATCAAATACTGGGAGTGATTACACATAAAGACTCAGGATAAAATTTTTCAGAATTACTATAAAATTTTTCAGAATTACTTTATATGGTTACACATTAACCAGTTTACCAATTCACCAAACCTGCCGACCAGTATAATTGGATAATCGGATCAGCGATGAAACTATACCAGCCCACTGTTACAGTAATCCAATTCACTACAAAAATTATACCCTTTAGCGTCGAAATAAATCGACGCCAAATACCATATTTTCGACGCAAAATAGTTTTAGCGTCGAAATAATCAGACGCCAACAGTGGACGCTGAAATGTCGACGAGAATAACTTTTTGCGTCGAATTAAAAAATTGCGACGCTAAAGACTGTATTTGGCGTCCAATAATTTTCTGACGCTATAGGTTATATTGGGCAACAAAATAAGTCGACGCTAAAAGTTAGACTTTTAGCGTCGAAAACTTTCGACGCTAGAGTATATTAAAAAAAAGTAATATCTGATTTTCTTGTTACTATTAGCGTCGATTCTGTCGACGCTAATTGTTAAAAAAATATTTTTTTTAAAAAAATTATTAATTTACTTCTTTTTAGTCTAAAATAATTGATTTAATATTTAATTTAATTGAAAAAAATTTCTGATTAATAACAGAATTACGAAATATTATAATAATTATTATATTCAATTTTTTTTTAGAAAAAAAACATATTATATTAAAACTATTTGTTCAAAATGTTTATACAAAACCAAATATAAAATTTATTGTTGCTGTGATGGGGGGACGCTCGAGCCCGATGCACCTTGACTGATTGAGGCCTCCAACATCTGACGGAAAAACATCATTTGCTGTTGGAGATCCTCCATCCTCTTCTCGTGGTCCACCTTGACCTGTTTTAGCTCGTCCCTAGTCTGTTGTAGCTCGTCTCGGGTGGTGGCTAACTCGTCTCGAAGAGAGGCATTTTCTGAATTAACAGTACTGCGTGCAGATGACGTCGGCTTCTTACGAGTGCCAAGGCCAACGTTGTAAGCTGTCTGATTCTTGAAAACCAATTGCGACAACTGCTCATCTGGTATCGGGTCGGACCCTGTCTCCTGAGTTTGATGTTGGAGTTCCATCATTTCGTTCTGTTTCAAAAATAAGTTAATATTAGAATTTGAGAAAAAAAAAATTAATATATATAATATTAATTATTTTATTTTAAAAACTGAAACTTACATAGCAGCGTTCGGCTTCTTCATTTATCCATTTGTTTCTCTCATTGTAATGCGTCACACGGAAAAAATCTGGAAATGATTGCACTCCACATGTGTTACTCTGTTATAAACAGAAAATAAATTCAATATTATTCCACATTAGTTAAATCAATGAACTGTTAAATTTTACGTTAGGATATATTTACCTCAGAATGTTCGGCACGATGTTGGATAAATGGCTTCGAACCTCCACGGTGGTTAAAACGCAAGTGACTTCGATTTTCCGCATTTGCGTGACATTTATCCTGCATTTACCAACAATGTAAGTACCGAAAACAAAGACAATTATAAATTTCCGTTTATTTCAAAATTTACCTCGTGTTTTTTGGTAGACCAAAGCTCACATAAGAATGTCCAGTCTTGCTCCTCTATAAAATCAGGCTTGTGTTGTGGAGCATCTGAAGGTCCATGTTCGTCGAATATTGGTTTCAGGACTTTTGTCCTATAATCTTTATAACTTTTCCCCATGTGGTAGTCAATATATTGTTGGACATTCACTTTGGTCAGATCGAAGTCGAACCACTCCTACATGACTAGCAACCGAGTAAAAATCAGTATAAAATACAAATGTTAACTAACAAACAATATCGAAAACTTACATGTAGTGCAGAGAATAGCTGGTTGATTTTCGTCTCCCACTGTATCTTTCTCCAAGAAACGTAGTTTTGGGGAGCTTCATATCGAGCTACAGCTCCTATGGCTGTATTAAACGCTGAATTATGTTGTCCGACTTGACTGTGTCCATCATCTGATATCTCAATCCGGATACGGCCGTGAGTCTTAACGTACTTAGACAACCCCAGGCCACGGGTGCGTCCTCGACCCTTCGCTGTACTGGACTCACCTGTGCTAGCAGAGGCTCCACCAGGGCCAGTTGTCATTGATGATGTAGATGGAGTCGCATTAGCCCGTCTGCGATTGTCCGGTGCCATCTGCAAAAACACAAAAAGTTTCATACCCCATTTTGAATGTAATAGAACCAAACCAAACAAACACATGCATTTTATAGTATATGTATGAACATTATATTACAAAACCAAACCAAACTAAACTTAACCAAACCAAACACATTCCAAAATTTAATGTTAATCAGAATTTTCTCGGCCTTGGCCTTCCCTCTCTCGCTCACCTAAATCTCACTCACATACAAGAATCACAACACAAAAATATACAAAGCTCTCACTCACATAGCCACAAGCAACAACGCCAAATTCACCACAAGCCATGCAATTCCAAACCCTTAAGCTCTTATAGTCCCTCACGGCACTCACACGCTCTCTCCTTTTGATTACAATCATTCGGCAACAAACAAATACAAATAGAACATGCCAATTATCTAATTACAAGCCAACTCAAAACATATCTCAATTCACCATCACTATAACCTTATAACACACTTAACTGCTTGTACTTTATCAAATTTCACCACCACCCATATCATAAAGCTCTTGGGCGAGCATACTCATGAAATCATTTTATGAATTTACTTTACTCACACAATTTTCATCATATAAGTAATTAAACGCACTACTCTGTGCATCACTAGACTACTATAAGCAAAACTTCTTTTATCCATTTCAAGGTTCGGCGAAACCCACACATATACATATATGCTCATATCACACACACATGCATAAACTCATAATTAAATATACTCACACGCACCAAATCATCAACACCACAACAACCACATTTTCCCTTATTTCAAGTTTCGGCCATCTACAGCAGCAATCTGCGAATCCAACCCCTCCAAAACACACCTAAAACAACCCCTGATAAACACGCTCAATAACCCCCCACGAGCAGCCTTTGTCCACGCCAAAACACACCTAAAATAGCCTCTCTATTCACACCACAGCCCCTTTATTCACACCTAGAACAGCAGCAGAACAGCAGCAAATTGCTGCTGTTCTGCGAATCCACTCAGCCCCTCAGCCCCTCAATCCCACGAGCAGTCCCTCAGCCCCTCAGCCCACTCATCATCACCATCATCATCAGACCACTAATCATCATCAGACCACTCAAAGCAGACCACTACTGATCATCACTCATCAGACCACTCATCATCATCATCATCCCTTAAACTTAAACCTAAACCATCAAACACGACCACTAGCAGCCCTAAACCCACCAAACAAGAATAATAAAACACAAAACCAACCAAAATTATGTATCAAATAAAACCGAGAAAGAAGAAGAATTAAACCACAAAACCGAGAAAGAAGAAGAATTTGAGACTTACCTGCAAAGTCTATGAATTTGCCGAAGAAGAATGGTTGGAGCCGAGAAAGAAGAAGAAGGCAGAGAAACCAACGAGTTTTGGACGTCTGAGCCGAGAAAGAAGAATACACTGGTTTTAGGGATTTAATGGATATTTAGCGTCGAAATGATTCGACGCCAAAAGAAATAATTTCGACGCTAAAACGTTGGTAGCTTATTAAAAAACTAGGGTTATTTTTCTGGGAAATTTAATTTTTTATTTAGCGTCACAATTGAATACTTTCGACGCTAAATGAAAGACATTTAGCGTCAATTATATTTCGACGCCAAATTTACATTTTGCGTCGAATACTGTCGACGCTAAAAGCAAATAATTTCGACGCTAAAAAGTTGACGGTTTATAAAAAAATTAGGATTGTTTTTCCGGGAAATTTAATTTTTTTTATTTAGCGTTGAAATATAATAATCGACGCTAAATGTCTTTCATTTAGCGTCGCTTATTATATTTCAACGCTAAATGTCTACCATTAAAAACAACAACAATATTAAAATAATAATTAAAAACAACAACCATATTTAAATAATAATTAAAATAATAATTAAAAACAACAACCATATTTAAATAATAATTAAAAACAACAACCATTTTAAATAATAATTAAAAACAACAACCATAATAATCACAAAATACACTAACTTCATTAATCACTATTATCTTCGGTATTTGAGGATTCGTGACTGGAATCGAAGTCATCTTCAGTGTCAAATTCTTCTTCATTTGCTACTTCAACGCTCACTTCAGAATGAGGAATTATCTCAACGTCTGTACTATCTCGTGTTAATGCGATATTTTCAGGAACGGTGACAGTTGGTCCATAAAATATATGTTCAGGAACTTCGAAGTTGCCGGAGACTTCTTGTGTTTCATCTGATATGTCAACTCTATCTTTCTCCTGCGTGTCCCAAATGCCCATATGTTGTAACTTTTCTACCACCATCCATCCATTTCCTAACTTTGGATCAGATATATATATCACTGAACGTGCTTGGGTACAAAAAATGTATGGATCATTCTTGTACCAAAAACGTTGAACATTAATTGACGTTAGATGATTACTAACTTGAATTCTCATATTTCTGGCATTTGTGTCAAACCACTTACAGTCGAATAGCACAATATGTCGTCTGGGTCGGTATATCAACTCAATGACCGATTGCAACACTCCGTAGAAGTCAATAAGATCTGAGCCGTGTTCTCCTTGGACAACAATTCCATAATTCTGAGTCACATGAGTAACATCTCGCTGTTCGGTATGAAATCTAACTCCATTGACAATGCATCCACTGTATTCATAAGCCTGCTTTTGAGGCCCATAAGCCAAAGAAACCAACGAGGATGATGAGTCCAATTGACCATTTTGTACTTGGTTCTTAATCTAACAATGAGAGAAATAGATGTGTTAATATAACAAACTGAAATATGTAATGTTAGGATAAAAATAAATATAAAATGTTAGGCCTTACAGTTGCTCAAACCATTTAGGAAATTCTTTTTTGTGTGTTTCATCAACGTTATGGTCACCACCACATTGTAGCATTGTTAGATGTTGCCTACAAAAAATGAGTTAGGTTAATGTATGGCAAAAATACTATGGTTATGCACCAGAAAAACTTACGTTAAATACTGTTGCACTTCATCATAATTACTCAATATAAACCAATGCGCACGTTGAACTTCCTGAAGGGTCATTAATTTGACACATACTGCTCCAAATGGTCTGCAATTTTGACGGAACACTGTGATATCTTGCGAATTACTTGCATCTCCATCATAGTTTCGTGGCCGACGATTAAAATGAGTTTCAATATTCTGCATGTACATCGAACAAAATGTTATTGCTTCACTTATTACAACAGCTTCAGCTATTGACCCTTCAGGGCGCGCCTTATTTTTCACATATTGTTTGTAATCTCCCAAAGCCCTGCGGATATGACAACAAGTTTGCATTAAAACTAAATTCAATGCACAGTAAAAATTTAAGAATGTAATATTTAAAACTGTATATATATAGTACCTCTCAATGGGATACATCCATCTGTAATGGACATGACCTCCCTTTCTAGCTTCAGCCGGTAAATGCACGGCCAAATGTACCATCACATCAAAAAAAGCGGGTGGCAAAATTCGCTCCAGCTTGCATAGGATTATCACGATTCCTCGCTCAAGTTCGTCAATAACAGTTGTGGTTAATGTCCTATGACATAATTGTTTAAAGAAGCCATATAGATCAAGTACGACGTCGCATACATTCGGGGGGAGATAAGGTCGAATGCTAACCGGAAGGAGAATCTCGAGAAGCACATGACAATCGTGACTCTTTAATGAAGGGGTTATTTAGGGGTGAATCCGGTAACACAGCGGAAGCGGTGAAAATCCGATTTTCAGATTTCAAAACTTTTTCTCGGATAAATTAAATAAACATATTTATTTAATATTCCAATATTCAAATAATGAAATAAAATTTCAAATGAATCATATTCAAGTGAAATTACCAAATTACCCTTATATGGTATTTTGTCCATTTTAGTCCGAAATTGATCCAATCAATTTTGAATGATTCTAAATCATTTCTAAGATGAACTTAGCATGTTCAAAACATCAAAACACCAAAAGCAACCAAAACTCCAAAAATCAATTTCTTGGCCGAATGCTTCAATTTGGGGGCATTTGTGCCTTTAGTCATTTCATGCTTCAAAACACATCCAAATGTAATCCAATCAACATGAAACTTTATATGCATCATATACACATCCTAATGCACAACATATCTCAAAACCCCCAAATTTAGAATAGGTTATGAACCCTAATTTTTCAATTTCCACAAATTGGGCAAATTAGGCCATTTACATTAAATCAAATGTTTCAATCATCAATCTTTCATCCAATTCAAGTCTCAACACAATGAAACAACTCAAGATCAAATCTAGGTCATTTAAGAGTGGGTCAACAACTCTAGAATAGCAACATGGTTTCAAAAACCTTGAAAGAATGCTTACAACTACACTAGTTACAAACTTCCATCATCATACATGCTTTACAATTTCACCAAAGCTTCCATCAACAAAAACCACTAAGAACAAAGAAAGAAATAACCTAAAGATATCATATATTGAAGCCTAGATCCTAAGGAACAATTTCCTTACTAATAGTAAGTTTGAAAAAACTTACTAAAATCAAGCTTCCTTTGGATTTTCTTTCTTTCTCAAGCTTTCTTTAAGTTCCTTCAATGGTGTTTTGCTTTTGTGAAATATGTATTAGGTTATACTAAATGAAAAGCAAATGAAAACAATTTATACTTGTCAAATTTTAGCCTTGGCCGAAATTCACAAGCATAAAATTCAAGTTTTTTATTTCAATTTTCATTTCAAATGCATTTGGTCAACTTGCATAAATATCATATAAACTACTTTATTAGATATTTATTTTGGTCAACAAATGCAACTAATGTCATTAACTTTAATTATCCTAACATAAGATATTTATATTTTAATTAATTTAATCATTTAACAATTAAATAATTAATTAATTAATCAAATACAAATATATTAAATATATGTACAATATTTACATTAAATATTAAAAACATATATTCATTTAGGAAATAAGTCAAATAACTCATTTTGACTATTAATTAATGTGTATTTAAATTAATCAAGTATTAAATGTAAATACACAATAATTAAGGAAATGACTATCTAGTCTCTTTAGCATGTATCTTGCTTTTAACCATTAAACGACTTATAAATAATCAATATTATTTATTTATGTTGCTCTAGTGCTCAACGAGTATGTTTCATTATTGAGACTCTCTAGGTTCAGGTATATCCGTCACAAAATCTAATTTCGTGTCCATAATCTATCCACCCGTAGATTATGACGATCACGGATAATCTCGCTGAACCATACAGGTCGAGGTCATCGCAAATGTATAATTCCTCCGTCACAGGTATCCGGATAAATCCCAGAGATATAGATGTAAACGTCAAATCTCTTTCGGGACTATCCAGTCGACTATTCTATTAGAAATATCAAAAAGAATGTTTAGAACTAGCTTCCAAACTTTACCACGAGCCCATGGTTTTATCTGATTGCTAATCATATGGACTACCTATGCTCTGGTACACAGAACTGACGGATCCTATCTTGATACACATAGGACACCTTGAGGATCTATCTACACCCAACGAACAGGCGGAGGTCTGATCTTAATAGATCGGTGACGTGACTGCCGTCTAAGTGTAGAAGATGTCTCATGCGCCCACAATGGCATCTCAAGTCTAAGAATCACAAGTGCTACTCAACCCAAGAAGATTCTTATTGACGCTGGTGTACCATCCATTAAGAATCTTCGGTGAGTAGTTCAGTGTTTATCAGCTATAAACACCTACACGTCTATACTAGTCTCCAAGACTAATGGTTCATTGAGAAACCATTGGAATCATATATTCCAGTATACGATATGTACCGGTCTCAACGGGTTTACTATACTGACCAAGTAGTGTAAACCTTGACCAGGATCTGTCTGAGAATGACAACGTCATGATACGACTCAATGTCCGTTGTGACGCTTTTGCAACTGTACCATGACTAATCATTCTAAGGTCATTACGTCTTTACATATAAAAGATTAGATTATATTATAGAAACTGCATATATTATTACTGATAATAACGTTTTACATAAGTATTTAACAAAAATACAACCGGGAATTGGCGCTCTGAGCACCAACCCCTACAAAATCTCCCACTTGCTCTAGTGC